>JAODTK010002332.1:0-262096 GCA_026419785.1 Sclerodactyla briareus | reverse complement strand
AGTCTTTTTTCCAAAAGGCAACTGAAAACGCAGGCACCCGTATAACTGTATTTAATGTATATATGAACGTTACGTCAACACATTTTTTTTTCCACTAGCAAACTCATGCACAACTTCAACAAAAGGGGATCCGTGAAGCTTTAATAGAAGATTAGGCTACTGGTAATGGCAGTGTCTCAATCTGTGTGCCCCCGATTATTCTCCTACCATAATAGTCCATTTCACCTAACATGCGTAAAAAATGGCCTAACAAACAGGCAACCCGACCTTGGGAGGGGACTCAACGTGACAGAACAAACGACTACTTTCTCCCAGAAGAAAAACATTTCGAAGTTTGGGTATTCACATAAGGTGAACATTGAGGCAGATGTGTGAGTTTATTAGGTAGGGTAATATGCGTAATGAGTCAGATCAGAGGAAGTTTGTTAAGAAAAATCATTGAAAGCAAGCAGTTTTGTTTTTACTCCTTGGAGTAAACTTTCGCACGGAAAGCTGGGGGCCTGCGAGAAGATTTTTTAAAACGACCAAATGGATCATCCCCGTCACAAGGTTTAGACCCCGAAAAGAGGAGCCAATTGTATCTAAGGGTGTGGATACACATAACCAGATAATGGGCTGCGGTTTAGCGATATGCAGGGGAAGCTTTGGGATTTATATGTATTAATCATTCATCCACACCCGGGAGGCAAACAGAATCGCACATATGAACATCATCCTCAAAAACATCCTCCAATGGTACGAGTATTGCTGGAAAAGGGGATTAGGGTTTTTACCAATGGCGAGAACTGAAAATTTGGCAATCGCGGAGTGAGAGGTCACAATATTATCTTTACCTTCCTGACAATATTTTTCTCTCTCTCTTCTGCGCCTGTTTTTCAACCTGTTCAGGACTGTCAGTTAAAGATGAATTTCATTGGGACTTGACATGTTTTGTTTTTTACAGTCCTATTATCCTCTTCATAGCGAAAACTCCAAGAGACGAAAATGTGTGATTACATAATATCAATTATGAGTGATTTATTTCATTTTATAATGTTGATGATATCTCTAAACCATAAGACTTGTCTCGGTTCGCCACAGGTATGTGAGAAGGAGGGAAGGGTTCATTGACACAATTGTGACCACCTGGTAGGAACATTAAATCACACAAATATCGGTACCTGAATGCATACATGAATTAATATACACATCCACACAGATATACATCTATACAATATTTAGACAGAGAGGCCGAAAATGGGAAAATATGACAACCATGATGAAAAGCCCATGGTCCACCGGAATTCCAACCATAACTCCTTGCTTCACAGCATTATTCAGCTATGTATATATTGCATAACCATACAATAAACTTATTCCATATACATTTGCAAAACATACACATCAAAGCCCAAAAAAAAATGACAACAACAGACGGGGACGGGAAAGCACAAGCACATGACACGCTTGTTTGAGGATAGGTGTAGGGATACGTTCTCACCATCGTCAACGTAAAAGGATAGTTACAAAAGACATGTAGGGGTATTACAGCAAGGGGGGGACTGGGTACCGCAAGGAGTGTAGGGGTAGGGTTTTTTTTGCTGAACCTGCAGTATCCCAGAAAGTCGTCCGTCGCGCCGGTGCGGTAGAGTGATCGGTGGACGCCGCAGCAGACCGACCCGCCGGCCTCCATCGGTGTATGGGGGTGGCGGGGGGGTCACCTCCCAGTCAAATCGCTGTCTCCGATCGCTGTGGAGGATGATGTTCTCTGTCTGGGATTTGTTGGTTTCCTTTTTGGGTGTGGGGGTGGGGTTTGGGGTGGGTGTGGGGTTTTATATGAGTACATTGGGTCATTGCATTGGTTCACTAAAGAGTTGAATAGCATCAGTAGATGTTCCGTAGCAACCATTACGTAAAAGCTAATGTCTCATTTTTACGGCACAGTAATAGCGTATCTATGGCCTGGGAACCCATAGGTGCAGATGCAATGTGCAGTATTAATGCAAATCCTGGTTCTGTGGAGGGATGATTTTCCGGAAGGGGTTGAATTGTAAAATTTAACGAGTCATTATATTCATTTAGCACCCCATCAATAAAGGCACACAAGTCCTCATAGAAGTAATTCCACATTATCGATTGCTGCGCTGTTTTCGGGCACATCGACGCCACATTGGTGCATGTGGTAAATTTTGCATACACAGTGCGTGGTCCATTTTATTTGTATGATTTTTTGTCATAGTCACAGAACCTCTCTGCTAATCCCTGCAACAAATTGCAGTTTATTCAGACACTTTTCGTGTTTTTTTTTCGCTCTATGTGAATCCTGCTTTCTTGGTGTCATGCCTGCTGTTATGGAATCCTTGCCTGACTGTAATCAACCCTTCGAGTGAGACAGCATGATTTGGTATTATGCGTAACGTGTGGACAAGACTCACGTGTTACCAGTGATGAAAACCTGCGAGGAGAGTCATTTGCAATCGCGGACAGAATGGTTTCTTCTCTGACATCCGCAATATCGCTTTTCCTCCAATGTGGATAATATTTCCTCTTGGATGGGGGGGGTGGGGCTGGGATCGTTTGGTATATAATTACACTTGAGGGTGAAGGCATTGTCGATCAATGACCATGTATGAGATGTATGTATGGATGAATGCGTCAGAAGCCATAGCATGACTGCACACAGGGTGGAATCGTCACTTCCAACCACGGCTTTCCTTCAGGAATGCTCCGATTGGGCGTGGTAGGTCAATACAAGGTTGTTTGGTGAGGTACATGTGGTCATTGTTATAATTTGATTTATGCTTGGGTGCAAAAGAAGGGGATTCCCATTATCACAATAATAATCGGAATGAGATTGGGGAATAATACATCTGTGTTATTGAAAACCGAGAGCAAGGCTTCTGAGCAATCCGTAAACTTGTCGTGTTCACTAAGGTTTCCATACTTTGCCTCTGTTTGACCTCAGATGACTTTTTAGACCTGAACCAAAACATAGGGTTTGGAAAATCCCCTACAGAGCAAGATGAGGACAAGTCATCGTTGTGACTTTGAGGCTGAAAAAGGTTTGTGACTTGCCATACTTTGACAGACAGACTGCTCCCTATTGAATTTTACAGTGACCTTGCCTGGAATGACTTTTACTTGCCCCATTTTTTGCATCAATGTGACTTGACTTGCCTAGATTTGTGACTTGTCCCCACCCCTGAACAGGTATGGCTTTTTCCCTCTAGGGAGGGTCGAGTGTATGTGTTCAAAAAAAGCCAAAATTTTACCAAAATATTAGTTATTTACAAATCTCATTTTCCCTCAAAATGACCCCCATTATACACCCACACACAAAGGATTCATATACGCCCTATAAGGACGCTGCATACAAATTTTTTCTTCTGATTTGGACAAGCATTCTGGATGAGATGACCCTCTGACCTGATCCCAAGCCATAGGGATCATGAGCCTCTATCTTCCTAGTTCGTTCATGTTATTGCATGTATAGAGTTCCCAAAGTATCAAATTCCATAATTAACACCACTTTTTTTTTTTTCCGAAAAATGACCCCCAGTCTACACTACTCGAAAAAATTTCACTTGGTCAGACCAGCATACTGAACTATCATGGTTTAACAATATATTCAGACTTTACTACCCCTTTGAGCTGGGATGACCGTTAACCCTGACCCCCAAAACAAGACAATTATGTACTCTCATAATGGAACGCTCACACAAGGCCAAGCAATCAGCTTCATCCATCTATGTGAGTCGAGTCATTGTGTGAACAAGCCAGCCTCACCCCCCACACCACTTGTCTGCTCTGTCCCAGGTGCTCCACGGTTAGTGGTGTTTTCTGCGTACTCCTCGGTTTACACCATGGACAAACGCACACCACACACGCCATGACTGCATGGATTCCTCCGACTTTGTCGAGAAGTACAAATGAGGGCTAATAATTTTTCACCTGATTCAACTCGTTGAGCAGGTGAACAAGATGAGTTGTGTGCTGTCAACATCTAAGAAATTATTGCACATATTATCCTATCCATTTGTTTGCTCTGCTGTCTTGACTGATATGCATGAACCCAGCAGTGTGCATCATATTGTATTGTAGTTTATTTATTTCCACTTCCTAAGTATGTCCCTTTATGCAGAGAATGAACTTGAAATCGTCGCCAAACCACCCACTCATAACAATCACCAAAATCGATTTTCAGAGACTTTGCTGAAGTGGACTGCAAAGTTTCAATGCAGTCGTATATTTTTTTTTGTGGAATCAGAGATTCTCACCTTTCTCAATATCTCCGATAGGTGAGAAACGCAATTATACCGACGACCTTCACAAACAACCATAGAGCCCTCATGCATTCCCTCAAAATAACTTCCTTCTCCATCTACCTGTGAGGTCACTACTGCATGAAAAACATAGTATTGTTGGCCATGGGGAGTAGTTGGTACGAAGCTCAGTTCAATGATACCTCACGGTATGACATCTTCATCACACAATCAGTGGATATTTCACAGAGACAAAAAAAATTCAGCCGTTGTCACAGATGCATGAGTCAGGTGGTTTGATGACAAGAAACAAGGAAATTTCTGGTAGAATCAGGCCGGCATACACAGCCGATTTAGAAATGGAGCAGCAGCGGCAAAGCCTCCCCTTTTATTCCTCCTTCAACCACCTCCTCTACAGGCAAACGTAGCTAGGTATGATTGCTGTTAAGGGAGAGGACGACAGGCATGGACAATGCACAGGCACCATATGGCCCGGCTCTCCTTGAGGGTCGAAACGGAATGATGAAACGATCACCAATTCAGTACCTCGTGGGATCGCGTACGACTGTACCTCACACAGTATAGCAGCATGAACCAAAGCTGAATCCGAAAATAAGGACCGATATTCGAATTGACTGCCGTCCCCGGCTTATGGTACTGAGAACGGGCGAGGCTAGGCATTAAGCTGCCGCTGTACCTGCTGGTGTGGAACGACCCACAACCCTCCTCGGCCCTGGGCCAGTGGGCTTGTTACCGACGAGTACAGGGAATCTGGAAATTGTTGAGAATAACGGACATTTCGTATGAAAATTGCTCATCATCGACCAGTTTGGCCGCCGACAGGGGAGAAGAGAACGACGAGATCTGCGGGAGAGGATCTAGCGGTCTGTCAAAACATAGCATCATGGCATTCGGGGGCGTGGGCGCACAAAACAAACAACTCAGCCTACAGTGATTTCAAATTAGGGTAGTTGAGGTTTGAGGTGGTTAGATAGGGTTCAACAAGACATGGTCGTTCCATATAGTGTCAAAACATACACGTCCCCTGTCAGTGGCCCCTCCTCAACTAGGAAGGCAGGGATACCCAGCCCACCGCTCTAAGTGAGGCTAGTGGCAATTATAAAAAATCATGTTTTCGAGTGGAAAATATGGGTAGGAATCTTCCACCATCATTGCTGCTGGGGATGGGGGGGGGGGTGGCTATAATGTAAGTGGCTATAATAGCTAACAATATATATAAACAAGCTGCAAGGACTCCACAAACTTTTTGGTCTGGTCCGCATAATGCTGTTGCATGGAAGCGTCAGAGATCATTACAAGTATTAATAATGTCTGCAACATTCACATGCGAGGAATCCCAAAGTTTGTTAGTGGGCACCAATGACACATTCACCTACATCCGATTTTTGTTAGTCGAAAAAGGGACCTACTGACAGCAATTGGCAGCATGTCCCCGCTGTAGGGGGAACAATGTCATTGTAATCAGTGGGTACAAAATTTCTACCACAAGAAAGAAACAGCATTTCTAATTTAAGGTTACAAGCGGTATTAGGAAACCTGCCAAAAAACAAGTATCGTTTACGAGGTTATTCACCCCACAGTATTGTATTGCAAGTTTCAAACGGATACATAGGCTATGATAGCAGAGGGAGTATTGTCCCACTCGACTTTAGAACTGGCTGGTCTCAGCTAGTGGTTGCAGAGTGCGGCATATTTTTTTTCACACTGTATAGATGTTTGTGCAGAGCGTTATATACTTCAGGCAGTGGGTCAAATTAAGTATTCCACTGTCACCACTTCCCTACATCCCTAAAACTCTCAGGGTCAAGTCGAGAACTACATGCCTCACTCGAGCAAGCAGCACGCATTCCATGCATTGAGTAAGGGCCACCACTCAGGATGGATGAAGTACAACTGGTTCATGTAAATGTGTCTTGCGTTTGGTAGTTCCTATTTATTATATTCTGCCGAGCCCAAATCACAAGATGGTGCCAATGGTGATTCAGTCAATCTGAGGGCACCAATAAGGGCCCCCCTCCAACAATTGGCGTTGTGTGAAATTCCGCTTGTGGATGCGGGGGGGACTGTGAGTTCCTCCGTGATACAGAGAATTCAAACACAAAGTGCTTGTGGCGACCCCGTAGATTTCATTCATCAGGTTGATGACTAGTTTATATAGTGCTTGCTCTTATGAAACAACATTATTCAGCGCTTGCTTTACAATGTCAATAACATGGGGAGCCAATGTGAACAAATGTGTTTTTATGGGTCCTCTTAAAGGCATATAGCTATAGTGCCTTAACCTTATTGTCTCATTCCCAAGGACCCACACTGAAAGAGCCCGGTACTGAATGTCCACAGTTATCCTGGGGACAACAAAACTGGGGGCACCATCCTTAGATCTTAGCTGTAGCAAACAAATTATTGACAGGACTGAATTGGAAACTTACAAAATCATTATTGCAGGGATTATAAAAGTTATAATCTCATTCATTTCTATGCAAAGGACCCATTTCTTTCTTCCTGTTAATAAAGGCCCCAAAACTGATCATTCACTGTGTTATATGGGCAGCCTCCGCTTCATTCAGCCTTTATGTGATAAGCCTCCCCCCCCCCCAACCCCCCGCCACCCCACCCATGAAAACTGTGTCAATGTTGTAGCTTCAATTTAGTCCATGCAATATTTTCCTGAGCATGAAGTTGGGAATTTGAAGCTCAACTCCCACAATCTGTTCTGGGAGGGGGAAAGTGTATTAAAGATGGATTGTCCGTCAATTAAAAAAAAACCTTGTAAAACATATTACTGGACCCAGCAATTTAGATAAATTGAAACCAAATGTATATTTCACACATTTTTTCCGCGTCAAATAAAAATGATACAATATTTGAACCCGCATGTGATTCGATGTTTATACCGAGTGGTGTGCACATTAAGATATTTTGTCGTGACGTAAATGCAAAATTGTGCCCGTCGCTTGTTCGCTGGACGCCTGCAGAAGACAATCCATACTTTAAGAAATATTCTGGGGGCTAGCCACAGGAATATGTCAGTACACCAAATTGACCCCAAGCTTCAAGTTGCTCATACGTAGTTGATGTAGCAAGAGAGATAAGAAGGATTAGAAGAATATAAACATTGCTGTGCCTGCACCCGGAAAAACTGTATTATGGGAGCAGAGGATGATGATGTGTAAAACAGTTAATACTGACTACAAAAATGTAGCAGTGAGCTTAATATTATTCATTAGGGATTACCTCCCCCCCCAACAGCCCCCAAAAAAAAAAAAAAAAAAACAAACCCACTGAATCTCACATTGAATGCTACTTGAGAATGCTTATAGTTCTATTGTCCTCCGAGTTTGATGAATAGACATAATTTTAAAGCTATATTTGCATTCAACAATGACAATTCAACAGTTTTCTGAATCCCCCCCTCTCTCTGATTCGGCCCGTACCACATTTTCTTGTGGAGTCCACACATGTTTGTTGCTTGCTACCATGGTGCACCACTAGGCAAATGATGCATGTTCCACACAATTTTAGAGGATAGGCCTTCATCAGGGTCACTGAAAGGGGGTGGGTGTGGGTCTGGCCCCCCCCCCCCCCCCCCACCCCCCCACCCCCCCCCCACCCCCCCCCCCCACCCCCAGTGAATCTCCAAATAAAATGGTGTGTTCGACAGAAAATACAGATTGTCCAAATTCTTCTTCTTGAAAAACTGTCCCATTCCTAAAAAAAAAAAAAAAAACAGCAGGCACGAGATAGCAAATGCCATCCATCCGACTTGTGGTACCATAAAATGTGACAATTTCTGGCACTAATGGTACCTCGGCGGGCCATTACCTTTTGAGGGGCCAGGACCCAGGGGTCCAAGGGGGCGGGCCCCTCGGGGGGCTGGGTAGGCCTTCACAGAGCCGATCCGACGGGGCTGTGTACTACATGGTGCGGATATCTGGCTGGGAGCCATATCTTCAGATCCGCAGAGAGGAAGCGAAGAGAGAGAGAATTGGTGCAGGCCGATTAGTAATAGGCGGGCCCTCTTGACCAGGCGGGATGGCAATGACCGAGGCGGGAGAAATCAAATGCACCAATGGAAGTTTCCAAATGAACCATGACCATGACTGCCCCACCAAAAATGCCAGCAACGTAAAATAATAATTCTGAACAGAAGCTGATTTTGCTGAAGGTGGCAACCCCAACCCAAAGGAAACATTATGGGACATGATTACAGGAATAATAAAGTATTTTGTAGGAGGAGGAGATACTTTTAAATTTTTCACCCAATGGCCCATTGTGCCCCTTTTCAGTGGTCAATGAACTTTGTCTCCAAGTTAGTTTGGTCAACATGCGTCAAAGACTGAGCGAACACAGGCCAAAAGAAGCAAATGTTGACGGGAGGATAGATGGCTTGTAATTCCCCTTGCCACCCCGTCTGACCCCTTGATCAAGCTCAGCATTGTAATTCACATGCTTACAAGATCTCCTCCACAATAGCGGATCATGTTACCTGTAGTTACTCCACTTCACACCAGCAAATCCAACCTTGTGAACTTCATCCAGCCGGTGAGGTTTTGGTACAGCTAAAATTAGCCAAAATATAATTTTCCACAATATTCCCCCCCCATGTCCCCCAAAACTGGTCCAGTCACACTAACACCGGGAGGTTCATGTAAATCCCAGAGGAACCTATACAATTTTCAACTTGATCAAATCAGGCATTCTGTATTACTGTGTTAACAACATTTTTTCAGGACTTTCAACGTTTTATTGACCTCGAGATTTTTACCTTCCCGCCACACCAAAACAATAGGTGTTCTTGTACTCCCCATAAGAGAGCTGCAAACAAAATTTCAACTTGTGTAATTGGACAGGCCATTCTGGACTTAATGTGTAAATAAGTTTTAACGACTTTGAGACCTCTCTTGACCTCATATAACCTTTGAACTGACCAAACAATAGGGATCACGTCCTTACCATGAGGAACCATATACCAATGTATAAAAAACTTCCATCCATCCATTAGGGGCCGCGTATTGTGTTAACAAACGATGGGTCCACACACAACACCCCACACACGCACAAGCACATACTTACACAAACTGTCATGCCTGCATAGATTCCTCTAAATTCCATCAAGGTATCAAAAGGAAACTATTTTCCCGAAGAAGATGACAATTTTTTTTCCCCTTTATCCCTTTGCCCAGTTGTGAAGTTTTCTCTATTTAGAACCCAGATCACAGGCCAAAATATCTTTTACAAACTACAGTTGGATCTTAATCATACTAAACTTCTTATTTTTGCAATTTGAAGCAATCTCATCAAAACTAGAACAACAGGATAAGGGCCTGATCTGGAATTAAAGGAAACATAATTGAGAGATACCCAACGTAGGTGGACAAAACTGGGACAAAGATTCAGAGCCTCCACTGACTGAGACAATGCACTAGCCTGATTCATCCGTAATTTCACTTCACATAGTTTGGAATCAACATTTCCCGGTCCGACAATATCTCTTTCCCCCCCCCCCCACCACCCCACACTCCGCCTGCGAAAGTACCATACATCACAAAGATCATGTCTGCTTTTTATTATGTGATAAATGGCCTGACTCAATTAACACCTCTCATTAATAATGGTGAAAAACATATCTGAAAGTAACAGAAAGAATGACTTCATTAGAGAGGGTATAAAAGAATGGTAATTTCAATTGAAAGGAAAAAGTACACTATGAAATGCAAACAAATAAGAATTAGACAAAAGAGAATCCCAGAATAACAACTGAAAATGTTTTAAGAATACACCAATGAAGATAAATCCAACTATGCAATGAAAATTCCCAAGATTCATCTTTTGGTTGTTCTTCTTCAAAAATGCTTGGGAGGATGCAACAGAGCATGCAAAATGAGGATTTTTTAAAGATCATTTCCATGCAGGTCCCTCCCAGGACATGACAATAAATATGTGAGGCTGAACAGGCCATATATAGCGCTGCTGACTCTAGACTCTGGTCAGTGTTCATTTCATGGAGGAATATACACCATATATGCAGTTAGTCTATTATTAAATATAAATATATAACTATACTATATATAACATATATGTATATAAAGAAGGGGCGCGTAACATAGATCACCACTTGAAATGGCAGAGAGTGCAGATACGGGCATCAGCCGGAGACATCACACAAGACGTATTTCTTTTCTCCAATTCTGGCAAAGACCCAACACACTACTGGTGGAATGGGGCTCAGGCCCACCCCCTCAACTTCTATAATGCCTCAAAACAACCGTCGCTGCTCGTCATAGATGCACTTGCAACCCCTGTTGCTCTTTGATATTTTGTCCCCTCCCCCCCCACCCCACCCTCCCAAAAAGCGTGTTGGATCACTTGGTCGTTTTCCTACTCGTTTATGCGGGGCACCAGGCAAATCACATGTTTCTATTTTCCCTAGAAACCATGCTCTACTTTGAAATGGACTATGTAAAGCAGCACCGTGTAAGCCCCGCCCCCTCCCACCACGACGTATCGACTCTCACCGTCCGACGCGTGGGATGTGTGGCGTGTAGTAACTTCCATGGAACGACTGAGGTGGACCCTCGTAATGGCTCTGAGAAATGACAGAAAATCAATATATTCATAAATATAATATTAATATGAATAACATATATATGTCACTCATGACTCTTGCTGTACAGTGAGCTAGCTTTGGACTATACAATGCTCATGCCCACAATTACAACAGTTTTGACGAACAAACTTTCTCATACAACAGTGTTCAATTTTTCACCTGAACCAGATAATTTGAGCATTTGTTTCATGTTAACTGTTAAGGTTACTGTATTATCTACAGGTTCAGGGAAGCCAATTGAGGCTCACTTAGGAACACTGTCCTCGTGAGTTGCCCACATTAGAAAAAAAATACATTAACGAAACAAACTTTACAAAGCAACAGTTTTCCATTTTTCTCACCGGCAACCGGATAATTTGAGAGCAATTTGTCTCATGTTAACTGTTAAGGTTACTGTATTATCTACAGGTTCAGGGAAGCCAATTTAGGCTCACTTAGGAACACTGTCCTCGTGAGTTACCCACATTTAAAACATATCATTTATGGAAACAAACGTTTTACAGCAACAGTTTTCCTATTTTTAACCCCACTTAAAAGCCCTCATCGTATGACTTGAGTAATCTGTTTGATGTTAACTGTTAAGGTTACTGTATTATCTACAGTTCAGGGCAGCCCATTGAGGCTCACTTGGAACACTGTCCTTGTTGTTGCCCCCCATGACATGCATCAGTGAAACAACTTTTTATAGCACATGTTTCCCATTTTTTTTACCCACCTGAAAACCCTCATCAGATATTGAGTATTGTTTCAATGTAAACTGTTTAGGTTACTGTATATACTAAGGGTTTGGAAGCCGAGGTCTCATACTCCTGCGCCTGGGGGTGGGGGGGGGGGAGTCACAAAAACGAATACTTCACTATTGTGCCCGCCCCCCCCCCAATCATCATGAACCCATACAACAATAATAGGGCTTTATTCTAAAATCTAGGATGTCTGGAAAATTGCAGTTCTTAGTTCACAAGTTTAAAGTTTCCCAATCAGTGTGGGTATGTTCATGTTTCACAACCGGATCTCAGAGTCAAGAGAGCAAATTGCTAGCAGCCAGATAAGAACAGCGAACCTGGAAACATTAAAGAGGTGGATATAGTGGCCGTCCCCTATTTGTGCACTATCTATGCATGGCACCAATCGGTGCTCAAGATTTCCAAATTCATCACATAGAGTAACAATTTTGTGGAAATTCGGACTGCACTTGGAGAAATCCAGCACCTAGAAGTTGCATAAAATGAAAATACATCCACTTGAATACCTTCCAGTGACCCCAAATCATGTAAATTTTGACTTACCCACCCTCCATTCCTATGGCCTCTACGACATGTAACACAACACACCCCACACACACTCCACAAAACCACTGAACTTAATGGATTTTCCACGAAGATGGAAATAATTGTCATTCCTAGTAACACTAATTTTAATCGTCCATGCATTGCTCCACTGGCAACAAACGTCCGTTGCAACTCTGTACGTGTCATTCGTGAGGAAAATGCATGAAACTCAAATGTTTTATTTGCTTCAACAGAAATGATCAGATATATATGCAGTTTTGCGAACAATTGGAAGTTTCTAAATATTGGCAAACAAAGAACGAACAGAAACACCCATTGCACCCAGAAAGAATCCGGTGTAGGTCATTTTGGTACTGACTGACTGACTGGCCAAAAGTGACTGAATTGATGAATGCCCAAGGGTGGTCCAATTGCAACGGACCTAGCAATTCATTCATTTCAAGCAAGTCACTCTACAAAGTTGATTGAAGCCAGTCAATCAATTCTTGTCAAGTTCCAGCAGTTTTCAGCCCCAGTCTCAAGCATACTTGTTACAACAATGCATCCAATGACGGCGACTGACTGTTGACTGACTGCTGTCTGATGGTGACTCCTCCAATGACTGACCTCCACCGGGAACGAACAACACAGATGAAAACAAGTCACGCACAGGTTAATACCTTTACCGCTTCTGGTGCTTTCTACCACTTGGCTTAACAAGGCGATCATGAAAGACGGTTTCCCCCGAGTTCTCCGGGTCCCCCTCAGTCGGACGGGCTGGGAGGCTGTGTTAGTCAACCAATCGCATGCATGGAGGAGGGGTGAGAGGATGCATAAAAATTATAGCACAAGACTATGAATATTCAAATAGTCAGCAAGTAGCCCCACAGGAATCTTGCACCTGGAAAAAGATGTTATAAAAGGCAAGCTGAGTTTGGGCCGCCAAAACGAAAACGTTTTTACACCTCATTGCAGAAAATTGGAACCGAGAGAGAAGCTACTGTGTACAGATTTAAAAAGGTCGATGACTTGGCTTTGTTATAGTTTCAAGTATAACAAGGTGCTACAAATTGGGCCTATATAAGTGGCAATAATTGCACGCACCGAACAAACTGGAATCGCTGTGTTGAATGCAATCAAAGGACAACTGCAGGATGTTTATAAAGGGACTCATATAAGAGCTGGATAAGACTGAAAGCTCAGTCCAAACCGAAAAGTTCATAGACATTCAGTTACGGAGATTTACCTTTTGAGTTTTGTGTATTGTGAGCATGTGTATTGCGCAAGATCCGCCGGGCATACGCATCATGCAATTTAAAACCCGATGTCATACTTGCACAACCCGGCGAACAATCTGCTATTCTACAAACCCCAGCGATCCATTATTGCGAATACAGGATTCTGATTGGCTATTCCCAATCACGTAGCCGACTTATTTTTGCAATAACAGTCAGTGTTTTTGCAATAACATGCAGCTGGTCAGGTAACACAACAATAGAATACTTACTTGATTTGCTGCGTCTTAGGAAACGCAGTACTTTAAAAGGGAATGTAAAGGGCGTGAGCCCTCGGAAGATTATGTTTACACACGCAGAGGATCCCGCTTTCAGTATACGCGCTCTTAAGAGGGGTGCTGCTCCCCAACGGAATACAAACGGAAGAAACGACGCGTCGCTCGTCGCACGTTGGAAGTATGCATGCACGCACTTTTTTTTTTTTTTCTTGTGAAATTTTTGGGGTATGGTCCGCAATGCAATTTACTTTCGCTCGAACTACCGAAAAGTTTACCCTAGCTGCTATTTTACTGGTTCGAACTACAAAGAATAGATTGGAGATATAGATATATCCTAATCGTCTGGGTTATTCTTGATAGCCGGGTTGTAGAATAGGAATAAACTACAGCAGGTCAACTTACTGGTTAATAAACAGTCTCGACTCGAATTTGGCTCATCAAAGAACTCAGGTGCAGGCACGTCCGTTATTACCTAAATTCCTAGTCTCAACTGTTTATTACCAGTAAAGTCTCCCAGTTGCAGGTTTAATTCCTCATTCCCTATTGGAAAAACATTAATGCACTTCCAAATGCAATTAGTCTATGGGTCGAGAAGATTGCCATAGTGGGTTGGTAGGTGTTGTGGTTACTTTGTGAGAGAAAATACAACAGAAACTTTCAGCTACATGGTGACTTATTCAGCCCAAAATGGGAAAGGGGGTTTGGGGTTGGGAAAGGGGGTTACGAGTTATTTAAAGACTCAATTCCAGTGGCACATTCCCTGTGGAAATGGCTTAAATATATTTATTTGAGTGGTGATAGCAATATAATGAGTTAGGATATATAGGATCTTGAGAAGGGTTACGTTAGAGATTAATCAATGGTATTAGATGGAATAATGCATTGGTAAGATAAAATGGGAACAAGTTCTGATATGCTCCAATAATATGCATGAAAATTCAATACAGTCCAAGGATGTTTCAGGCCATCAGGGGAAAAGCAGCGTTACTAAGGGCCGACTCAAACTCATAACAATGCAAATGATAATTTCTAAACGATAAAAACAAGAATAATCCATTTTACCTAGATTTGAGTACAGTATCTAGGACTATTGAAAGAAAATGTGGAATATCTAACAGACAGCGTAGAAAACCAAATATGTGGAAACAAACAGAAACGGATTCCGGTATTGAAACAGAAAGTTGGCTAGGAACGATTCGAAATGACTAATAGTTAAAAGAGTCAGTATGGCTACGAATAGTCAGTGGAAACAATCGACGAGTACTGGATATTTGCCTTTTCTCAGAATCGCTAGCAGATAGATAACTTCCGTAACTACAAAAACAAGAAACGGTAATAGACAGTCTAAGTACTTCACAGACAAATCACAGCTTCCTGGTAAATAATAGTTCCAACCATCTGAACGAATCGGTGCCTACGGGGGATGCGGATTTGTTACTATTTTTGCTTGAGTGGCATTTAATAGGGCCCTCAGAAACACGATACATGTTTGTACATAGTGAAAATCAGTGGAACAAGATTATGCAAGAATGAATTTTACCCTTGATGATGTGGAACAGCTTGTTGAATTATGCATGATTTCCATAAAATTGAGAGAATATTGTATAGATGGGAAACAATTACCTTCCATGATCGGGAACCTCAAATCACAATGGTGGCAAGTGCATATTGGCTTGTGTGCTCTCAAGATTATATTGAGCCGGGGAGGGCACAAAATTAACTGAAGGAACAAAGCTGGCATCAAAGAAAGAATGAGCAAACCCAAACATACCCAAAATAACAGGTACATCAACATTCAGGAGCACCCAGACATACCCGGCTAAATTAATCACATTGCTCGGTGAGAATTTGAGTAAATCAAAGATTCACGGACGGTAAGCTCAAGGCAATGTTAGCCGCCCCATTGATGGAGTATCAATAAAAATATGTGAGTACATCAGGCAGTATGGTTGTCACGAGGGGCTGTGGTGGTAAATTAAGGAACACCACAAACACCATTATTGACATGGTTCATCTCTGTTTATGGTGCAATTACGAGCAGGGAAATGAGCTACAGACAGGAAACTAGGACTTTAAAGATTGAAGATAAGTAGTTAGGAGATAATAAGATCGACTTAGGGATGGATTGGCGTAATTTTAGATGGGGGAAGGAGTGAAATCGGACACAGCTGATATTACATGAGACAGTACGAGGCGGTTGCCCATGATGAATGAAGGGGTTATGTCAGGGAGATAGAAGGGTAAATGTCAAAAACATGCAGTCATGGAAGAGAAAAAAGGGAGGGCGGCGGGCTGTATGTAGCAACCAAATTGATATAAAACGGTCCTACTCACCATCGCTGTCGTTACTGCAATGAAGCGAAGGTAAAAGGAAAAAAAATTGACTATTTGATTTGAAACTGTGATCCCTACGTACAACCTACATAACACCTTGCTTTAAAATAGATCAGCATTGGATAGCTCTTCATAGAGACTCTGGTTACGCAGAACAATGACTGTAGGTTGAAATTCATTCAAAGGCACGGTGCTCGTGGAAGTGTCTCCTACATCTACTCACAGGTAAAAGAGGGGACCCATATGAAGTGGCTTGTGAGTAGTACGACAATCATCGGGAAATCACCAACGTGTGTTCATTACTGAAAAAGTTGTCAGGTGTTTACGTGTAAGAGTTTGTAGTGGTACTATGAAGTTTGGGTGGAGCAAGTCACCAATGATCAGGGTAATTAATATCTCTGGCGCACTTCTGAGATGGGGAAAACGCCATCTGATCAATAGATAATGCATCAGTACTAATATTAAGTATGGTTATCACAGCCCCATTTGGGGACATCACTGTCTATCCTACTCAAAGAAAACATGTCTACTTTCATGTCAATCAGTCCTTGTATTAGAGAGTAATCCGCTGAGGACCTGCATTTTGGCGGCTACAACACCCAGATAATATCTTGGAGGCTGAACTGTGTCGCGGTGAAATGAATATCAGTGTGATGCACAGTGTTGGTTAATAAATGACAGATACAAGGTCACTCCCTGGCTGTTTGTATTTCCCCCCCCCGACACCCAACAACAAGTGGGTGAGGTATGATGGGGAGGGTATGAGGGGGGGGTTTGGGGCTCCATATCAATAGGGTGCACCTACGTATCTCCTGTAAGGCGCCATGTCAAAAGTTTTAGCATCGGCGGCCGCGACTGCCGAGGCGATCCGCGGCGGCCTGGGCGGTAAGGCGCCGAGGCCAAGGTAATTCAGACAACAATAGAATGCCTTAGCAACCATCGCGGACCTGTGCGGACCGTTATATCAATGTTGAACAAAGGAGCAGGCAAAGCAGCGGCCGGGGCCGCCGATTCCAATAGAATACGATCGATATACACAATGACTGCATACGCATTCGATGCACACAACACACCCAGCCAGAACATTACGATGTGGGGAAAAGTTAAGGCCGCCTGACGGCGGGCAGAAAATCGCTCATAACCCGAAAACGGAAGGGATTTTCATTTTTTTTCGGCAGCATACCGATTTCATAAACCTAATTTAAGGATGCTTTTTCCATCTGTATCACTTTCGAGAAAACGGCTGTAGCCCGGCTGAGCCACGACCCATGGTACACAGTTCCGCGAAAAGTATAATATACTAGCCGGGCTACGACCGATTTTCTCGAAAGTGCGGTACCGATGGAAACGAGCATCCTTAATTAGGTTTATGAAATCTGTCTACTGCCGAAAAAAATGCAAAAATCCCTTCCGTTTTTCGAGTTATGAGCGATTTTCTGTGGAGCGGTTACACCATTCGGCAATGAAGTCCTAACAACAATTCCTCGATTGACTGGTAAAAAAGTCATGGTTGAACAACGAGTCTAGGTGAATTCACCCCCCACCCATGGGGCAACATAATGAACGAGGGGTCCAATTGATGATTGGGGCTGTGAGCTATGATAAGAAGGTGAAAACACAATATGCATTATATATGTAATTGATAGAAAACAATGATAATGTCATTCATTCAAACCACTTATGGTCTCTGAAGACAATGTTTCCAATCGATTCGTATAATATTCTGCTCAGTCCATGGGATACTATACAGTACCTACGTTGTTATTTAGGATCATGATAATCATAGGCGAGATAAATGGCGTTGTGCTGCCGCCGAAGTTAAGTCTTGACAGCACTTGCCGCATGCAGTCCAGGACGCTGTGTTTGGGGTTTCACTAAGTGTACTAACGTCCCCCAGGCGGATTTCTTGTGTGGAGCACAACAAGTGCTCCCCGATTCCTCAATAGTCAAAAGTTTCACGTAATAAATTATTTCTCGCTATCGCACCTTCCTCGCCATTTCTAGATTTGGTTGACCAATGTTGAGATTTTCAGCACCCACTCGGGCGGCCCGATACCCTCGGCCAATCTTCTATATATTTATTTGGTCTATTTTCAGTTAGATTTTTAAGTTGATAACTACAATGCCGAACCTACTGTTTGCATTGCACGAGTTACCTCAAGACCTAGGCCTACAAAACGTTTCATATTGAAAATTGGTGTGTCACAACTATGCTTCTTAGCCTCATAATGATTTTGTTGTGATGACATGTATAATTCGCTCATATATGTACAATAGAATTGAGCGATGAATCATAAAAATATGTCACAAACCAAACCGTTACTTAGTTTCTTCTCAGTTTACCAATCATTATTTATTTTTAAGAAGCTCAGCGGCTGCGCCACTTTTTCAATTACTTCACCATGATATGCCTGGTGCACACCCTCACAATGCCACTATAGCAGGTGTGAGCCATTACAGGCCGCCGCTGGCCGGCGGGCAGCGGGGCTGCCCACTATTGTATTGGTTGGGTCATAGCAACGACCAAAGCCGCGCGGCGTCGTGGCTTCCCTCGGCGTCCCAGGCGGCCGCGGCGTCCAATATTTAGACCTGGCGCTAACAGGGTGCAACCAAACGAAACATTCCTGTACTCGCTACTCCACTCAGACGGCAGGCTGGTGGTTTCAGTGCTGGGGGTGATGGGTGAGGGCGGGGGCGTGGGCAGCTTCCTGAAGTGCACCTCGTTTTGTGGATTCTCTCCGTATCCTGCCTCTTGCTGTAGCCTCATTCAGGAATGTTGAATATGCAAGAGCTGGGGGAGGAAACAACTGAAGTGAACAGTGTGTTGTCGCCGGGATTTCGAACCTAAAGGAAATAAACAATGAAAACAATTGGTTTCAAACTGCGGTTCATCCTATCTTTAAATCCCTACTTATTGGAGTGATTTTTTTCCCCAGAACCCTAATCTATCGAGTCACCTGATGCCACAAAAAAAACTGTTCATCAGGACCATCTTTGCAGTTTCTAGCGATCACTTGGTCTCTGTCCTAACTTTTTTCAGGCGAGGGAGGATAAAAAGGAAGTGCAAAGTCAGACGTCCATACTAGGGATGCGCGGTACTGATGATTTGCGGAGGAACCGTAAGTACGATGCCTTGCACCGTTCTGGTTATCGGTTGTTGGGACCGTTATTCACGTATGTCTAGACAAAGCATCAGGATCGTTTGATTTTTAGCCAGTACCGGTAATTTTAGCCCCGTACCAAGTAAAGTTACGGTAGTATCTGCGCATACGGCGTCGGTACTGCGAAACCGTCGCCCGCAAAGTTTACCGGTAATAACGTGAATACGTATACCGCGAACCCTAGTCCATACTCACTTGGTTGGGGAAGGTGGGTCCCGCTGTGAGAAACTTGACATTAGGGGAATTGTCCGCCTCTGTTACCTCCCGGACCAGATAGTCACTGTTCTGGTTCCGAAGATCTCTCCTCCTCGCCAGCGGAGCACAGGATTGGCACGGAGGCATGCGCTAAGGAATGTTTCTGCGAGGGGAGTGGGATAGAATGATACAGTGAAGAGAAGAGGACGGGGGGTGGGCTCGAGGACTTTACACTCTATAAAATGAACGAACCTCAAGGCTTAAAGGGGCGGTAAAGTCTGTGGAAAAACAAAACGCACATTAACCTTCCCACCTTGAACTTACAGTTGCTATACACACACATGGGTGGCAGAGGTGGGTAATCAAACATATTCATGGTGGATTGAGATGGATAAGCTCAGCCAAACGGGACTGGGATCTGGATGCATTGCAACATATTGCAAGGGTGTCCGGGTACATTGAGAAAGGGAAACTTCTCTGGTGTACCCTTGAGCAAGACACTTTAATTGCTCCACCCCACCCAAGCAATAATGGGGACCATGTTCTAGGCATTTTTCCACTCTGTGTCTGGAGGGGAGCAGGGCCCACCTTTACCTTTTCCACCCCCACCCAGGCAATAGAGGAAGTGGGGACAATACTTCACTGGAGGACCTCGAACGAGGATTCTCCGCTTTGAGAGTAAGCCAGGATAAGGCCGCTGGGCAAGGTATTTGTGCACAGCAGGGCCCTGGTGGGTAGCGAGAGCACCTCGACCTCACCTTCTTACGGTCCGTCCCGATGAAGGTCTCGAGGGTGACCCCCTCGGGGACCCCCGGGTCCGGTAGCAGTGTTCTCAGGCATGAGCGGGCTGAGGGACAAAGCTTGCGGGAACCGAAGTCCCCCACACAATCATGACCATCGAAAGATGAGGGGAGAAGATCAACAGTCGTGATAGTGACAGTATACAAGAGTGTGAACGTATAAACTGTTATAACTATGCCTCAAACGAAACATCTATTATCTCTCAACTGGAATCACTACACATAGCTTGGGGGTGGGGGGGGTGGTGGTTAGTGTTTAGAGCAGATCATTTGGTATGGAAGGGGTTATTTTGCATCTATGAGCAGGCCAGGTGGATGTCGGTGGATCGAGGGGGGGGGGGGCTGACATGAGGGGAGGGGGTATTCGGGAGGGCGTCGAAGAGATCACATGGTCCTTCCAATGGATCATAGCAGTAATCTTCATTGAAGAAGATTTTCAGGCTTCCTTGAGGCATTTCAAATACGCTCCCACACATCCAACTCCAAATACACACAAACTGAAAACCAACTACAGATTTGAAACCACTTTTCAAAGTTGAGCGTGTGGACTTACTTCAGAGATGTCCCCCAGGGTCCGTATCGAGGCCCACCCACCTGGCCCTCTCGTTCATCAATGGGACCATGAACTTGAAGGCCTTGTTTATCTGGTTTCGTTGAAGTTCTTGTTTTGGAAGAAGTCTCCGCCCTCCTCCGTATCCACAATTTCACAGTTGGTGATTCTGGCGGGAGAAACAAGCAGAGGTATCTTTAGTATTACACTTCCAAGAATCATCTATCTATTTGCCGGTAGGGTAGAGCTAATTTTGCTACCCTCAACTCACCAAAAGCAATCGTGATCATGCCTCCCATTACATCAGTCAGATGAAATGTGAACCTGATTCAGCCACAACATGGTCACCATCTCTGGCTCACAAGCCAGAGCAACATACACACAAACAGACATGCATTCTTGCCATATTCATAAAAGTGTCCATACCGGAAAAATAAAAAAGTTTTGCAATTCATATGCACTTTTGCAATGCATATTAATGAAGTTTGCTTATTAGAGATTGGAAGTAGCACAGACCGTTGAGATTTTGCATAACTAATCGCACAATTGTTAGAAAATCAAGACACTATTTCTTCCCCCGGAGAGGGATAAATTCTGTGAACGTTCATGAATCTTTACGGCCCTTTAATAACCACAAAAGAGTCTGTGAGCTTATGGAATTAAGAATCGGGTAAGTGGAAACAGGCTCGAAGCAAGAGGTTGTGAACGAAGCACCTAAATATCCCCCAGTGTGTCTGAAGTCAAAATAGGGGATCCCTGGGTCCTCAAGAGAGGGTTGAGAACCACTCACCGATGAGCCAGCTTCTGCGCTTCCTCCCTGAGTGCTTAGAATCTGACCAGATGAGGATAGCGGCCGAACATGAGCGTGACGGGGAGGTTCCTGAGGGGCCGCGAGTCATCGTCCACGTTGTCGACCAGGCTCGTTCGCTCCAGGTTGGTCTTGACGTGCTGAAGCTCTGCAGGGATGTGAACACGCAGATACAACCTGCAGGGAGTGAGTAGGAGTGAAAAATATTTGAATGAGTGAAGCGTACAAGAAAAGCATGATTGGTTTTGACATGTTGAGAGGTCTGTACGCATGTGAACACGCAGATACAACCTGCCAGGGAGTGCAATTAGTGCAATATGATAAACCCAAGTAAGTGTACAACAAAACCATGAATGGTCTTGACATGTTGGAAGCTCTGCATGGATGTGAACAAGTGAAGTGTACAAGGAAACCATGATTGGTCTTGACATGTAAGCTCTACATGGATGTGAACAAGTGAAGTGTACAAGAAAACCATGATCGGTCTTGACATGTTGAAGTCCTGCATGAATGTGAACAAGTGAAGTGTACAAGCAAACCATGGGAGTGAAAAAATATGTGAATGACTGGAGTGTATGAGAAAACTATGATTGGTCTTGACATGTAAGCTCTACATGGATGTGAACAAGTGAAGTGTACAAGAAAACCATGATTGGTCTTGACATGTTGGAAGCTCTGCATGGATGTGAACAAGTGAAGTGTACAAGAAAACCATGATTGGTCTTGACATGTTGGAAGCTCTGCATGGATGTGAACAAGTGAAGTGTTAAAGGAAACCATAACTGGTCTCGACATGTTGAAAGCTCTGCATGGATGTGAATGAGTAAAGTGAGCAAGAAAACCATGATTGGTCCTGACGTGTAGAGAGCTCTTCATGGATGTGAATACGCAAATGCATCCTGTAGGGAGTGAATAGGAGTGAAAAAATATGTTAATGACTGAAGTGTACAAGAAAAGCGTGATTGGTCTTGATATGTAAGCTCTGCATGAATGTGAACAAGTGAAGTGTACAAGGAAACCATGATTGGTCTTGACGTGTAGCTTTGCACGGATGTGAACATGCAGATACAACCTGCAGGTAGTGAATAAGACTGAAGAATACATGAATGAGTGGAGTGTACAATAATACAATAATAATATGTGATTGATCACAACATGCTGAAAGCTCTACAGGGATACAAATATGCAGAGATGGCCTTCATTGAGGGATAAACAGGAGTGAAAATAGGTGAATGAGTGAAGTGTCAAGCCTACTAAGGTTACCCTGACCTTTCCACATATTTTTTTCTGTAGGTTTCGGGACACTGCACGGTTCTCCATATCTGTTATGTGGAACCACTCGTACAGCAGCACACGACATACAGCACAGCAGCACCCACACTAATAGATCAGTACACAGTTGTGACTCCCTCTCGTGCACAATGAGGCTATGAGGACAACGCTGTACAGCAGCTCGGCATGTGTACACACACACACAAAAGAGTGTGATGAATCCTACAGGGAAGTATCTTTCATCACAACCTACACTTGCACAGTATCTTTTATAATCGATGAAATATCCTCCACATCAAGTGAACGGATGGATTCCAGGTACAGTCTGTAATATTTGTGTAACTTACATTATCACGTGTGTTGTATTCTTTCTTCCATTTTTTTTCCAAAAGTGTTCACAGCGCTTTGTATCTTCTCGAAAAGGTGCTATTTAGAAGTCCTATTATTACTATTATCATAAACCTTTGTGTAAAGAAGCGAGGTGTCCCACTGCTGTCATGGCCAACGAGTTTCCGTGTATGGGTGCCTGAATTACTGTGTGTGCATTCAATTTCCTGCTCCGAAACAGCAATCAATGAATGGTCATTTTTCTAAAAGGGAAGAAAATAATACAATGCAAAAGGCTTATCAGAAATCAGCAATGTTTTGATACAAACAATTTCAATTATTCAAACTGCCACTTTGGGAGAGTAAAAAGACTTCCATTGTAAATGTACAAAGTCTGGCAGATGCAGTGCACATGTTACATCCTGTTCAGGTTCACAATGGGCCTCCCGGCCATGTACAGTCATAACTGTGAACTGGCATATCAGTCCAACTAGGAAATGGTCACAAGTGGACTTCCCAGAGATATTTCAAATTAGTAAAAGTTGACCCTTTGATAACCTCTGTCCGTAGCATTTTTCATCAGGCCTGATGTTGACTCACTCGGGGAACATTGTGACATCATCATTATCATGTGATAAATTATATCCTGACAGCCAGTTGGACAAACAGGGATTAAACTGAAATGCGAAAATGCGTTAGGGGCAGTAAACTGGTTGTATCCCCACAGGTATCTCCACACAATACTGAAAATTGGCCCACCGATAACTTTCGACCTCCACTTCTTGAACTAGTGTCTGATGCCGCTTCATTGGGGAAACGTGTTTTTTATCATCACTGATCCAAATCTCTCTCTCATTCAGAGCAGAAGCACTTGTATGGATTATTATTGACAGATGGATGAACATACAGACACACAGGCAGATAGACAAACAGGGAGTTGTTTGAACCCCAGGATATTGGCTCACTCACCTTGAGGAGTGAAGTCGGCACTGAACTGGTTATACCCCTGTACGATGTCTTTGTCGACGGTTCTGATCTGTATGCTGTGCATGTTGCCGTCGAACGGGAACTCTTCGTCTATACAGAATTCTGAAGAGAGATGACAAACAAACAAGAAGAGGTTAGGGAAGGTTGTGTGCCCTAATTCATTTGTAACCTAGTGGTGCCCATTACCTGTGTTTTCTTCTTTTTTTTTTTAGCTATGCGACCCAAGGACTGTTTGCACTACCTGAGCAAGACCCACAACAGCATTAACCCTTTTGCTTAAGAGGATACCAGCTTGGCCCAGCGAACACCGACTACGAGGGTGTGCCAGGCGTCATCGTGGACTGACTTCAACATGGGCACAGCTTAAAGGCAAAGTCCAGCCATATTAATACTCTTTTTGGTGTTATAATGTTAAAGAGAATAAAAGATCATTCAAATATCACTTTGTTCCAGGTTTATAGCATGTTCGGTTGGGAAGATATGGCTTCCTCAAATTTCATATGATTTGGTGATTTTGGCAAACTGGCAATCTTTTTATGTCATATCTACCAATTATAAGGGAAAAGTTAAGACATATTTCTTAACTTTTTCTTCAGAATTGGTAGATATGATGTCATCAAATGTTGCCAATTTGCAAAATTGCCAACTCAGCAATGATGGATTGATACTCTTTAAAAATTTGTAACTTCATAAACGAACATGCTATGAACATGAAACAAAGTTTGATTGGCATGATTTTCAATGCTCAATAATATGACATTTAAATATTCTTGGCTGGAATTGTCCTCTAACTGCTTTCATGTTTCACCGATTTCAAACTGGAGTGCCTGAGTAACAGGAGTCATGAGCATTCTTTGTCCTCCAGGTGAATGGCAGACCACTCCCATGATGAAGCAGTCAGAAAGGTTTAGGTTTACACATATTAGTCATACAATTGATCACATAAACAGGGGCTCCACTCCTGGTACTCCGGTACTATTCATCACATTAGAACATCTCCTCCACACTTGTTGAACCGGGAAGAGCCAAAAGGCATAGTGATTCCGTGACTGATTCTGACTTGGTGATGAGCAATAAGAGATGCAGTTTGTACTGGATGAATTGGCATATTGAGAGCAGGTCTCCTCTCCCATTGGATATTCAGAGTCACATGCTCCACTCACCCTGATCTCATTGTGTAATTCATCGGCGAGGCCATCCTCCCCCAATATCAGCAGCTGCAGTCTTCCATTGCTTGAACTCCACTTCCCCAGAGAGTCCTTCACTGGTGTCCTGTCAGGAATAAATTGAAATAAATTATTGGCAGATCAGTATGAGGGACTAAGTTACAAAGCAAGGGTCCATGAATGGCGGCCTGCAGGTACACATATGGCCCGCTACTTAATCTTTTCCATCAGGCCCCATCCCAAAAATATGAGCCATGGTGCAGATGTCCTCCCCTACAACAGTTCTCTCAACGGAGAGTAGTCTCCCTGCTGTTACGTACAAACAAAACCAAAGGCCCGAAACTCCATCCCCCCTATCCACAGATCCCCCCTCATTCACAAGTCCACCCCTCTCCCCCCCTATTCACAGGTTCCAACCCCTAAAACTGTTATTATGCTGATAAAATAATGATAACATGACTGCTGTCTTGAATTAACCCTTTATGTACCAATTGTTGTGTGCAGTTGCATTATGGTGTATTGTATTTGTAAACTTCAATTTTCTACTAAATTCAGGGCATATTTATCAATATAAACCCCCATACCCCCATATCTATGGAAAGATAAAGAGACAAACCCAAAAATATAAACAAAATGGCTGCCGGATACAAATATGTTGACATATTCCCAAATGAAATATGCAAATATAAATCATGTGACATTTCACCAAATTACAAGTTGGTGCAATTTCTAAGAATAGTCTGTTTACACTGGATAGCCATCGCAAATCATTCTTGAAATAGTGTTTCCATGTATTATTTGGACATAATTTGGCATAATTACCTGCAGCTGCAATGTACGCTAGCCTACACTAAAGTAACGTAATGTAAACGTAGGCTAGGCCTAACTCAGTCCAAGTAATGTAGTATGATGCAACGCCTTTGTGTTAGCACGACTCTTCCAACCCCTTGGGCCCACCTCATCACAGTTGCTGGAATCACTGCTATGCGAAGAGAGATGTGGGCCTACGCCCCTCTCCTCCTGTTCCACAATCTCCCAGTAGGCAGCCAGCGCTTCTTCGTCTGACAGTTTGCGATGCTATAGGATAGTGTAGGGACCGATTGCGCGAAAATGTTACCTTTTTACCTTCAGCCGAGTCAGCGAGTTTTCAGCCGATAATGCCAGAACCGGTGGCGCTATATCACTATCAAGCCCTGTAAACCTATAGGTATGTGTTTTGCACGAATAATTTTTTAATCTTTTTCTATTTTTTTTCTTTCGAAAGTAGGTCATCCAGGGGTAATTCTTACCTACTTTTTGAATGTAAACAAACATTTCAATGATTTTTCTTTTAATTTGCTCCACATAGACCCCCTCATGTTTTATCTTATTCGAAAGATCTATCGTATCTCTTTAAATTAAGGGTTTTTGAAAGTTATGGGAGGTTGGAAATTTTTAATTTTATTTTTGAAGTTGAGGAGTCAAATGTGTGGTGTACACCGCACATTGTACATAAAGGGTTAATGACTGTCATCCTTGTTCAATTTCAGGCATTGTGCCTGTGAACGCAAGCCATCATGGGAACTGCATGTTCCACGTTAGGTGTAGATCGATTATTCCGACTGAACCAGGGCCTTAGCCAGAGGGGCGTCTCACCGTCATTGAGATGGCCAGGACACTGATGGGGACAGCCGATTTTCTGTGAGATGGCCACCCAAAAAGAGGATTTTTTTTTTTTTTTGGTCAACGTTCTTCAGTCAGCATTGACATAGTGCATTTTGACGTGCAGTGGCCATATGACATTTGCCAAGTTGCTTTCTTGACTCCATCAAAACTGGTGTCTTTCGGTCTCGATCTGCCCTCCGCAATGGTGCCCGCAATTGCAGGTGCATTTGTGCTACAGTGATTTGCATCGTTCATAAGTGAGACACCCTATTTCGAATTCCTGGCTAAGGCCCTGGGCTGAACACTTTCAATTTAAAACATGTATTGTCAACTATCAATCATTTATTATCAATTATCATATATATATATTCTGTGTAGTGGATTGACAACCGGACGTGGTGCAGTAATAACCTGTTATTCGAGTCCGAATGGTTGCGGCTACCCAACAGCGCAGCACATGATCGTCAAAATCAGGGGGACAGAAGTCATGTGCAGTTCCCATGATGGCTTGCATTCACAGGCACAAATGCCTGAAATTGAACAAAGGATGACAGTCATTAACCCTATATGTACAATGTGCGGTGTACACCGCACATTTGACTCCTCAACTTCAAAAATAAAATTAAAAAACTTCCAGCCTCCCATAACCTTCAAAATAACCTTAATTTAAAGAGAAACGATAGATCTTTCGAAAAAGCATAAAACATGAGGGGGTCTATGTGGAGCAAATTAAGAAAAAAAATTCATTGAAATGTTTGTTTAAATCAAAAAGTAGGTAAAAATTACCCCCTGGATGACCTACTTTTGAAAACGAGCAGATACTCATCGCCCCTTTCCGACAGAATTGTTAAGAAATACAAAATACCAGAGCATGAGATTCCCAATACAGAAATTGCTTCAATGCTCATCAAGCAGCTAAATAAACTGCCATATCCTGCAATTGAGTGGTTCATTCGGAAGCTGATGACGCCTGTGGTTTGGCACCGTGCAGGGACACCAGCCTGCAGCCAACTACTGAGAAACACTAGACCCACACCTCCCCTGGCTCAGTGAATCAAAGAAGGATCCATGTTACAACGTGTTTGTTGGTGAATAGGTGCAATTAGAGGGGTACAAGCTAAAGGAGATGTTGCCCAACAGGTGGATTTCAAAGGCCGGTATGCTTCCAAATCACTAACTCTTACTGGTTTGAGTTACAACAGGTGACATACCTTTCTGATTCCTTCGCCAGAGACGGAAGGAATCTATGCTGTCTATGAGGTGTATGTGTGTGTGTGTGTGTGTGTGTGTGTGTTTGGTGGAGGTCAACAAAAGTCAAAAGTCTGAAAAGTTTGTGAGCCTGGTAAAAAATGTTGCAAACAAAAATTATGTAGATAGCTCATACCTGGCACGAAGGGTTGCCATTTGAAGTAGATGATCTCCATCGTTTGGGGGTCGAATAAATGGGTAGGTCGAGTGTGGGGTTGATGGGTAGGTCGTGTGTGGGGTATTGGTATATGGGTAGGTGGGGTGAGTGGTGAATAGGTGGGAAATGTAGGGTAAACGGGTAGGTGGGGTATATGGGAAGGTGGGTGGGGGTGGGGAGGAGGGGGGTGGTCATTCTCAACTTACTTCTGTACGCTCCTTTCCAGGGTCTGTTGTATAAGCCGGTCCATGCAGGCCTCTTGGTCATGCATGAAGCAGGAGTCCCTGGCAGGGTTGTGTGTGAAGGCCAGATACTTGAGCAGCATCACGTAACGATCCGACTCCATCTCTGAAAGAACCTGGAATCTACGGGGAAAATGACCAAAGTACATATTTAAATCCACGGGTAGATGAACTCCTCTAGCTGATACTAAGGAATATTGTGTGTGCCATATTTATGTGTCCGACTTTTGTGTGTGCAGAAAACGGCGTGTATGAAGACCCCCATTAAACGTTTGAGGGGGGCGCGCCCTAGTATCACTTTCTCTTCGACACATGGGTACATTCCTATGATCATTTTTACAATTTATGATAATTGCAATTTTAAATACCACATTCATTCGAATAGAAGAAGCTCATCAACTAATAAGAGCATACCTGCACTCTCAACAATTTTTGATATGTTTTTCAATTGAAGCACAGTAAAACCTCTGGACTGATAGTAGGGAACAATGTTGAAGCTTTGGTCCTCTTGGACGATCAGCTAACCAATAAGTAATAAAGCCCTGATTTAATACACTAACGAGAGTGTGCCCCGAGGTGCTCGTGTAGTAATCAGGGATGTAAGGGCAGCTAAGAAAAAACAAGAGTACCAATGGCACAGTAGCTCACCCTGCCAATATATCAGAACTGATAGTATGCTATTACAAGTAGATGTGTGTTTTTGATTGGTCATTGCCATGTGCATCAGAACTGATTTTGTATTGACATGTCATACTCTCTTGGATAGCGGCGCATATCGCATCGCAGCTGCATCACTCTCGGATCAGTCCAAGTTCCCAAGTATACCCAATGAAGTTCACATGGCACGATGTTGTACAGTGCAATGCGATGTATAACAGGAAAATGGAATTTTGGTTGATTGACGAGTGAAACATTGAAGTTAGCTCGCTGAAACGGGCCAGGCATTTTTGCTGCGTTGTGTCTTTGATGTACGTACAATTTTGTGGAGATTTAACTAAACCCCCTTTTCCGAATTTCCGGTCCTGAAAAAACACAGAAACATTACTGGAATTTGGAAAAAACTGGATTTCCGTATAAATACGGAAAACTTACATCCCTGAGTAATACATTCTGCTCTGGCCTTGTTTTGCTGGTAGAATGTACCCTAAAGGCTATCATGGATCAGTCTCTGCACAAAGTTTGGTATCTTGGTCTTCGATCAGCTGGCAACGGTGGGTCTGTGTAAGTTGTTTTTCAGCGTACTTGAGCAACTGGATAGAAGATATTCCAACATGGCCCCAAATTTACTGGAATGTTCTTCTGATGATTGATCTAATAAAATTGGGAGAAGATCCCTTAAATGTTCCTTATAATTGTTTTGAGGAATCTCTAAGGCACCTTACAACCCAGTAAAATACCAATTTTTTTCTTTTTTTAAAGAATGGTAAGCTAAACTAGCAGTGCGACTGCAAACTCAAGTAAAATCAAGCACCACAAACATTTGGAAAAATCCAATAGCCTAGAATTGGAAATAATGATACAAGAGTTATTACAATTTAGTTGATATTTGGCTTAAAGTTCACTAATTAGCTATACAAGTAGAATGATTTTGTGGTAGGCATAAGGATTGGCCTTAATTCCAGAAAAGAAAGAGTGTTTGATTGTGCAAGATTTTAACGATCAGCGTATTGGCAGGGAGATCATAACCTTTTCGTTATTACAATAAATAGTGCATTCCAGTGTGGTGACTAGTGTAATCTAATATGACCTATGGACTCTGGTAAACAGGTATCAACCAAAGTTCACGTTATCGAGCCTAGACCTAGAGGTCATTTTGTAGTCAGTGAGACTCAGCTGACTTGGCAGAGTGCGGGGAACAATGGCGGAGTGGTATCAGTGACGCTTCGCAGGCGACATCTGGTTTCTGGGAAATATCAAGCGTTCACCAGACCTTTCTCCCTAGGTGGCTATACTCGCAGTTGCGATGGACGAGGCCTTGGTCTTCACTTCACGGTTCCCCTGTGATGCGTTGAACTTTATGGGGCTGCTGGAGTTTGTTATGGGATATTCATTCAGTCTTGTTTGGTTGGCTGTGAGCAGTCACGTTGAACTTGAACTTCCGCACCTCCAGGTTCCGAGAAAGTGGTGAATCCTGGAGTTCACTGATCGTCCTTGCAGGGGGGAAGTAAGTGGCAGTCCCAGGAGCAGGTTGGAATTAGTTCCCCCCTGCCTCGATATCATCTGAACCTAGTTGAGTTCTACCGTGCTCATCTATAATCCATATGGCCAGGGTCCCTCGATAAGCCTTCCTTGGCTATCTGAACCCATAGAATTCAAATAAAATAAAATCACTTTAGTGTTGGCACTAAGGGGAGAGAGAATGAGGGATTTCTCCTGCTAACAGCTGAAATCGCTCACAAAAAATTATGTCAGTGGGGACATTCCCTCTCAAACAAAAGATTAAAAAGCTTAGCACCAACACTGTCAGACTCTCACATTGCTGGCGAAAAAAGAAAACCTTGCCCAAGGAAGTCCTTGAGCTGTCAGCTGGAGTGGACTGATTTATTTTGTTGGCGAAGATGATATTCAATTGATAATGAAATACTTGAGAGGGATTTACCTCGGATCCTGGCTGAGCTCATCCTGAAGGTCCGACAGACGCTCCTCCATGTTCCCGTCTTTCCTGAAGCTGGCGAAGAGACGGCTCTTCTCCAGCAGCAGCTCGAGGTAATCGGTCTTCGCCCGGCGTTCAATCATCTGCTGGTGACCTAGGAAGATTGTGACCCGCTCCTCCTCTGCTAGCTCTTTGTAGCAGTCCGTCTGATCCCGGTGTCCCCTGACCCCGTGGAAGTTGCTCCCGGGCAGGACGACGTCTGACATCTTCTCGAGGAGGTGCTTGAAGTCCTCCTTCATCCTGGGGGGAAAAAAGGGGAGCAATATACATCTCCAGTGATGTGAAATGTCCTGTGAATTGGAGAAATGGTGACCTCATTTCAAACAGCTTGAAGGTCTGTAGGACTCTTGGTGGGTACTGGCAAATTGATTCAAGGGTGTGTCCTCATCAGTGCTACCTCTATAAATTTTCTTGCTATTTTCCTCCATTTCAGAAATTGTGGTGAGTCAAATTCCTCATTTTTCAAATCCCTCATTATTTAACTTTTTGCTCTGAAGGTCAGTGCGTCAGATTAGTGAGGCACTGCGTAAGAATGCGTCATACAGGCCTTAGAGGACACACTGGTCCTCTTGAATGCAAGATTCTCAAACACTATGAGGTGTAGCTCCCATCCGAACCCAATGTGCACCCCTTCCTCATACGTCTCATTCCTCTTTGAAGCATTCAGCTATTCTCCGCTTACCATCCATGTCCAATGAAAGGATGAACATACCCACCCCGTTGATCTTAGAGTGTAAGCTCCACTACCACTTCCAGAAAGACTACCTCTCCACCCCATCCCCTACCACCATCGAGACCGATCGCGCACCCCTCCTCATACCTCTCCTTCGAAGCATTTGGCAATTCTCCTGCTTTTTATTCACTTCGGGGTATTATTACATCCAAACTCACCCATTGACCCATTCAAGTCAGCAGATTATGAGGCCTGCGCTCCACTACCACGTCTGAGTGTACGGACCCTTGACCCCACCCTATACCCTATCAAGACCAGGGTGCACCCCGTCCTCATACCTCTCTTCCTCTTTGCAGCATTAAGCTGGTTCACGTGGGTCATGAAGATGTTCTCCGCCTTGACCTCCTTGGGGGTATGAGTAGGTTGTAGTCTAGTAGGGTATCAGTCCTCATGTCTGTTGTCGATGTACTCGCTCTCGTCCCAGGGTTCGTCAAGTTGGAGAACCAAATGGATACCAGTGACACCGAGGCGTGTTGGTCCTGGAGGCATCCCGACAAGCTTGCCAATCCCTGCAGGAAAAAAAAAAAGGGAGGATTAGAGAGAATGGTTTCCCAAAGTGGGAGTTATACAACTGTTATACACAGAATAACACCTGAAATGTGCAGGGGGTAAACCACCGACGTGTATATTCCCCCAGAAAAAGCCTTTGTGGACCTCGTTTAGAGGAAGCACATGAAATTATGTCCATTTGGACCTCCAGTGACTTTGGACCTGTCCTACCATTGTTTAGGTCCAACTGTGGTCCACATTCCCCAAGTTTTGTTTGGAAATGGCGAAGCTAGAAAAATTGCATGATTTATGCAAATTTGACCTCCTGTGACCTTGAAATGTGAAATGACCTTCATGTGTTTAGGACTAACAACAGTCCACATCCACCGAAGTTTGTTCAAATCAGACAAAGTTGGCAAATTGTGAAGAAAACACAAATTTGGTGCCTTGTAATCAACTTCATGTTATTCGGGACCGTTTGTCCCCACCCACCAAGTTTGTACACATGTATGTATGTCCTTTAGAAAAAATTCAGAAAAGAAGTGGGTGACACACTCTGAAAACAAGAGTGAATTTCACTCCAAGTGCGATGAGTGGTCATCACTTCATCTCAGAAGACCACTTCACTCTTTTAGAGTGGAATTACACTCTACATTCGAAGTGTGCTGAGTGACCACTCCAATGAAGTTATATTCACTCTTGTCTCTGGAGAGCATACATGAGTGACATGGGTTATGCTAGACATGACATGACATTTCCTGCAATGAAGTCTGACAAATACACTATCCAGTAGGTTGATGTGCTTCAGCCTCTCGGGGCATCACAGGGGCCAAATAGTGCCAACTAGTCGCGTACCTAATATAACCAACCTATGCGACACACAATTCCGTGATTCGCCCAATGCTGGGGATCGCCTGGCATTTCCCTAGTCCGCCTCTTTGTGCATTCGTGTGCTAGGAGAAGCAGCTTTACACTTACTCAGTAAGGACTTGGACTCGGAATGGCTGGACTCGCGCCCCCACACTGCATGAAAAGCTCTAAGCAACAAATCTTTTTCCGTGACAGATTCTTTGGTGCCAAAAGAAGGTGACATGCCCCAATGGGTCCGATTGGTGCAGACGCTTAATTTTGTCCCTGTGACTCTCTACTTTTGCGTGTCATGAATTCACAATGTTTCACGGCATCCACCCCACCCAAGAAGTTTGAAGGCCTATGAAATATGTAAGGCACTTTCCTTTCCTTGTCAGAGGTATGGTAGGGATACTTGAATGAGTTCCTCTTTTTTTCTCTTCCGTCGGCCACTGTTTTTTTCTAGGCTATTAAATTCACTGACAGTCACTCAAGTTTCAACAGGAATGACAGTGGTAACAGCAAGCAACAAGCAATATTATTGCAAGCATTCACAAGTGTGAACGTACGTCAGAGAAGGGGGTTAGGAGTGGGGGGGAGAGGGGGGGGAAAGGGGGTTGATGCACAATTGAAAGTGGTTCCTCCGCTGTTTTGGACAGGCTGGGGATAGGGGATGGGGGCATCCACTGAGACTCTAGAGTTGAAACCCATGTACACCGCATGAACACTATCAGGGCTACGTTAACGACGAATTAACATATACACACAAAATTGGGCGACTGATTTGCACAGAATATAGTACAATTCCCTCAGTGAAGCCAATACACTGAGAGAGGATTCCCTAATATAACAGGCTGATTGATGTGGGAATTAATCCCCAGGGCTCCAGGATGACCCAATGTTGACAAGATAAACCCAAGTGTTTGGGGGGGGGGGGGGGGGGGGGGGGAGTGCATGAGAGCAGTAGTAGGCAACCTAGGACAGACAGCAGGGTAGGTTAGATAATTCATTGAAACTCACTTTCCATGCATCCCTCTTATTGAGAAAGCCCAGACTGACAGATATGGTCTATAATGTCTGAGTGAGTGATAGGCATGTCATCAACACTGAAGCAACCCAAAAAGAGGCTGCCTTGGAGTGCAATGTAATGGCTGTGAACTGCGCAGTTTACTTATTATTAGCACACTTCCAATGGACAGTACTCCCCACGGAGTCCGTTGGAACATGCGAGACCTGGAGGGTTGAGGCGAGTGCCCAGACCGCACCATTACTCACAGTATTGGCACAGCATCTTCGCAGGTACCTCAAGAAATGAGGGGAGGGGGGGTGAGGGGGTTCGGGCCTCGGATATTGCAGGAGGGGGGGGGGGGGAAGGTTGAGCAATTGAATGACTCACTTTTGGATCTCTGGCGATGTGCGTCATCATTCAGTCATTCACCAGTCATTGATGACTGGGGTACAGTCACTCTACGGATATCTTCATAAGCGCGTAAGTGCAGATGCGACATTGCCATTCGCTTTAGTACAATACATAAGTCAGAGGGAAAGTCATCCTAATCAATTGGGTGAGGCATATCTCTAGTTATTGGTGAGTCGAATGGTTGCGAGTACGAATCCAATGGACGGATCAACTGTTTGGTGTGCCCTAGAGCAAGGTACTTTGTCTCAATTACCTCACCTCACCAGGGGGATGATTGAGAACCTTGTGAGGGAATTTAGTACAATCTGCACCCATGATGGGAGCAACGATTACTCCCTGGGATTGTAATTTCTGTGAAGCACGACATTGGAAAGCGCTACATAAGCATATGCGGATATTATGCAGTAGTTGTCATAGTCTGTTGTTTCTTGGAGTTATATAACACACATGTGAAAAGTGACAGCCCTATCATTGGGGTCCAATCGTGGGTCATCCGAATGACAGCTGCATAACTGTTCCAAGGGGAAATAATGCGGGAGTGTGTGGAAGCCCAGGAATGTTGAGTTATGGTAGGCCAGCATGCACTGTTCTTGAAGTATGTGTCATTTCTCTCCAATGTCCATGTACGCGTCGATGACTGGACCGTTGACAGATGGTCAGTCAGTAAATTAGGACCTAGTGGGTGCCAGTGTTGGTGCTGACCTGGTTGATGGGATTATACTGTCAATACCAGGGCTCCACATTTTAAAGAAGTTTCCTTTCCAGAATAGAAGCCAAAGTTCCCTGAAATCAGACCTGTCTTTCCTGATATTATTTGACACAAATCAAAGAGAAGGGTGAAATTTTCTGTCAAATATGAAGCTGTTAAGTTCTTTTACAATTTCCAGATTTCCAGAAATATTATCCCCTCAGCTCAGACCTCAGATATTCTCAAAAATGTCTTGTCTTGAAGAACACCTGACATTCTTGATTTTTGGTACATTTGGAATGAGTAGAAAAACTGGAAGTTCTCCTGTCAGCTCTCAGGTTTATGAGTAGTTTTTAAATCCCAAGGTTCCCTTGAAATTTCTAGAAATTATCAATTATCCCCTTTGCTAAAATATTCCTGGAAACACCCAGACTGCCTGAAATTTCACATCAATTCAGAATGAGTAGGCATCACACCCTGCATGGAGCAGTTGGATATAACATCATTTTAAGCTTCTTCCCAGTATATCTAGAGGAATCCACAACCATTCTTCCATATTGGGGTTACTGGACGGTTCTCCTTCTTAGAAGATGGCTCATGCTGAGCACCGCACACAAGGCATGAACACAGGAATAAAGTCCCTGGTATAAACCTGACCGGGAGTTGACCCCTGAGCCTCTAGATACTCTAGATACTTGAAGGAGCTCGCTCTATTAAACCACTTTTGCATACAGTGCAAACAGATGTCGGAAAGGTATCAACTAGATGATGATGATGATCACAAATGATGACCGTGTGAGAATTCTCTAAGGTATCTAGGTCAAGAGAGGAGATTTAACTGGAGCACAGAGAGAGGGCGAACCGAAAAACATCCTTCACGAGTCCTCTGTCACGGGTTATTACACGAGGACAAACCACCTTGATATTGATTGAGATATAACGCAAAAAAACATATGAGATAACAACAGAATGGCTGGTTAGGAAAGGGAGGCAATTCGGATAAGAAGGAAACCCTGCCGCCAGTGACTGGGATGACGGAACTGACAATTTGTGACGGAATTTTAACAATGTTGCAAACACTGGCGAGGAGAGTGACCAGTTCTCAGGTGCAGATCTAAAAGGGGGCCTGCCAATCCTTTGACCAACGATATGGAAAATCTATCTGCTACTGAGGTGCAGCAAAATTTCAACAGAGCGCATCAAGAATTAAAATTTTCTGGGGGAGCATACCCAAACATCCCACCTATGACTTTGCATCTTCAGTGCTCGCTTTGGGCCTCTTAATAGTGGCTTGCTCCTCCGCCTTCGGGCCAATGGTGTCTACTCTAATGTATATGCTCCCCCCCCCCCAATTCTCAAAATATTGAAGTCCCTGAATAGTTCTAATGAAGCTTTGTTCACGTCAAGCCCTTTTACGCTGTCATAGTAAGTTGTTCCGGCATGCACATGTCAATTGCATGATGGACCCCCTAGACCCATCAGTGGGACAGAGTGAATCATTTTCAGAGGGGGGTCATACAATTTGTGTATCGCAATTCAGCACCCTCAGTCACCTAAATAACTTACATTCCCTATAAAATAGCCCCATTAGTATCGCTGGCTTCCCCGTGTTTCTTCCGTCCATATTCAATAAAATGACACATCCCTGAGTGACTGACCATATAAGTAGGGGTGGAAACCATGGACTATTATATTACCTGATAGGACATTAGATTGCGTATTGCGTGCCCTGTTCGAAGTTCGTCACACAGACCATCAACTCAAAGTGAGGAGGCGCCCTATTGTGTGTAATGTCGTTAAAACACATTGAGTTTGTTTACTCTCTATCAGCGAGTTTCTACCATATACTGCTCTGATGTGTCCTTTGTTGCTTCATAGTAATCACAGCATGCCATAGTGCAAGATCCTGGAACATCTTCAGTGCATGTCACCCTGCAGCCCATCCATTACGGAAGCATGGAAACACATAATTAATGAAAAAAATATGAGCGTCGCATCTGGCAGAAACACAATCTAGGACGTGAAGTATAACATCGCGGGGCGATTTTTTTCAGAGCCTAATAATGTTGAGCTCCAATCAGAGGAGGCTGTCAAATGAAGCATATTCTAATTATTCTGACCAAAATGCGAATCAGTCGGCCAAATCACACGTTACTACAACACTACTGTCATTGAGGGCCCTGTCGGAACATAGCAACACGGTTCCACGCTGTTCTGCTTTGCATAGGAGCACCAGTACAGCATGTCCGGGGCATGGTGGAAACACCCATGTGTGTCACTTTAGATTTGACATTGACCCACATTTAACTGACGTGCCCAGGGGATTGAGGTGTGTCGTTTTGCAATGGTGTACTACATAAATTGTTGCATTATTGTTACTCTCACGATGAACCTATCATTTGTGCCAACCAGAGGGGTTCACAATAAGCGAGGGCCCAGGGCTTTTAGCTCCCTGAAAAGGAACCAATAGCCCCTACCTAGGCCCAATGAAATTTCATCGGCCAGGGGCAATTTTTGGGGAGGCAAAAAGCCCCTTCCCAGTTCTTCAGTTGATCACACTGAAAAAATGGATTTATCATGCACTATTCCAATGCTTAGAGATCAAGGCTAAACTGTAGTGTATGTGACAATGATTTGAGACCAGGTTTCATATGGCGGGCCCGGCTCTGGGGTTTACTCATTTGGAGCCCTTGGCCTCAGTGCAGGAATAAGAAGGTAATCCATGCCCCTGGTCCTATCGAAGTAACCCCTGGTCCCATGCCAGAGTACACAAACCAGGGGCTATTTCTGTTGAAAGATACCCCTGGTCTCTGGTCTCTAATTTTGACCCCTGAAGCTAACATCCTAACCCAGTCACTTGTGCAGTACAGTTGCATTGGTACATTGTGCAATGCATTGAAGGTTCAAATTCTACCTAGAACGACGGTGCTAAGGGCTACGTGTTGCAGTACTCAATCTAGCAGCATCATTTGAATTGTCCACATTGTACCTCGCTTCAGGCATATGAGAATGCAGGCAAATATTAGCATGTGAATGCTGGAATAATGATTCCCCATAGGCTGTGTGCCAGAACTTCAAGAATATCTAGGTCAAATTGGGTCGGTGACCATTGCAGTACTGGTATAGAATTTACCTCCAGCCCGACATTGTTAGACCACCTGCGGCATAGTGTCACGGTCTATGCCGTCGCGCATTTCCAGGTTAATGCAATACACCAATACAAAGCACACTCCATGCCGTCTCATCCCCCCCCCCCTAAAACAAAAAGGGCACTTCATTCTCTGGCGGAACCGAGATCACAGTAGCAGTCTACAGTTTAATAATTAGGCCGCTTCGAGTGGAGCTGTTCCTGGGCAATTGGTAACAAGTGCGATTCTCGACAGGCTGTAGCACACATGCGACGAGCATGCCTAAATAAAGTAAATTTGTGTCAGATCGGGCATAATCAATGTCAAGGTGAGATTTAGGCCCCATGGTCCAAATAGACTGAAATTCTGAGCTGTCGTTATCATTCTGAAGTTGTACGTGGTGCACAGATAATGAATACCTATGGGATAGTTCATATTAGTCCAGGAGTAGGAATGATTGGACACCATAATCACAAGGCACAAGGAGAATAGAAGAGAAGGCCGAGGTGAATAGTTCCGAGGTAATGCACGTGAAAGAGCATGTGAACGTATTACAATGCGCGTGTTCCATCGCACGTGTTATCTCGCTCTACTTGCCTGAATATCACATGCACGTTCTATTCGAACGTGCAAATGCTACACTTGTTGCTTTGGTAATCACTCAGATTTGGACTCCAAACAAATGGGCCCAATTCAACTATATGTGACATCATGCAAAGGACGGCAATGACAATTTTTTCTCGGTGCAGAAGAATGGCAATCTGTGTTTGACCTCCAACGGTCAACCTGTAATTTTTTCCCTAGGTGGCTGTACTTGCAGATGAATGTACTCGCAGATGATTTTTATTTACTCCTCCGCCCAGGAATGTGGCAGCCCTGTCATAATAGTTGGTTTATCAAGAGCACCCAAATAAATATGAACTCAATTATTTGCATTTAGAGATAAATTTATTACTGACTGGCATCTATGCGAGATGATAACCTGTTTGGTTGGGTTGTGGAGCCGTCTCAGACAAGATGCAATGCCATAAAAGATCCCCCAATATCAGTCTGTTGGGTTCAAAAGATTCCTTTTTCAGTTGGTGCAGAGACACGTGGAACCATTTCTTTTCTAAATACCTCCCGAGTCAGGTTGCAACAAAAAACTTTTCAAAGGGGTGTTAATGAAGTGAGTAGACCTATAGACATGAACACATGTAGCCTAGTGTTAACGATATATAAATTTTTTGATCTAAGCACATTACACACACAGTAGGCAAAAGTTAGGCCGAATGTCATTTTCACTCATGCCATCAATTTGTCACTTCAAATAGGAAGTGGCCTAGAAACCCTAATCTAGGTAGGTCACTCCCAGGAGGAAACGAAGATGAAGCTGAATACGTACACCGATTGAATAAACATACAACAAACCAACTCATAAACCCAGGCCATGCATGAATAAAAAAAAATTGATGGCATGAGTCCATTTTGATAACTGTAAGGGAAATAGGGCAGTAAAGAGATAAACTAGACGTGTGCAGGCGGGTAAACGCCGACGTGTTATCACATGCAAAAATCACTAAGTTGACATCGGGTGTCCGACGAAGCGCTAGAACAATCATAAAAATATGCGCAAATTTGACCTTCTCTGACCTTGGGATCACAGCCCAGTTTCTCAGGACCAGCTGTAGTCCCAACTCACCGTGTAAATCGGACAAACTCTATATTTTTCATAAAATCTCCATTATAGGTGGGCAGTATTCATGCAATAACGCTAATTTTCGAGCCCATTCCAGATTCTACTACAACACAATAATATCCAGTACTCAGTTGTCCCACCCACCAAGTTTTGCAACAAACTAGCAGGTTTCCTTGCTCAGCACTAGTCATGCTTCCATGCCCCCCCCCCCCCCACCTCCATTGGGAGCCTGAGCACATCATCATGGGAAATTCAAAATGTTCGCCGAATACTGGTTGACCATGTCCATGTAAGATTCATGTATAAAAGCAGAAGGGAAGGAGGAAACACTAAACAGACAATAGAAGACTGCTTGAACTGAATCTCCCTAACTTCAAAGAAGTCAATCTAACTTTTAATTATTGATCATTGCTGATTCAGCCTATGCCGATTGCAATCTTAGAATTTTATCCCCCAAACTTGCACAAGTTAAACAAAACATTATGTACAATAAATGACTGCTTGCTTTACGGGTTGTAGGTCGAGTAATTCGACCCCCTCATGACCATCTACTGCGATGGTAATTTTTTCACAGAGGTCAATATTACCTATTGATCAATTTCAATCTATTCACTGAACTAATTAATTTCATTCCCCAAATACCAAAGAAGTGGTGTAATGTTACCAGAGACTGGGAAATGGCGACAATCGCTGTGTACACAAGTCTGCAATATATAATAAAGTTCTGTCAATACTGTGTCCAAATTGCTAAAGTACGCAAGTTTTATTCAATTGGCAGACCTGTCGTTTGAATAAAATCAATTCCAGCGCTGAACCCCCACCCAGGGTGCGAGCGTTATGAATAACAGCATGGTCAACCTGTAGCGAGATCGCCACGGTGATAAAAATTCACGCTTGTGGCAATTCCCCACCGCTCATTCAGCAATTCGCTAATCAATCTCCAGCTTGTTCGCGACTGACTGCTATGGCCGGCCGTGATTGAACGAGGGGGTGACCTACTATCGTCCCCGGAATTCGATTAGGGGCCCCCCGAAACGGCATGTCTCCCGAAGGATTGGGGCATTGACGTGTCTGGGGTTAATTGAGTGGCGCGTGGCGTACTGCGATGACAGAGCTGTTCTATATTGTAATTACACAAGGATGCTCCCTCCAGTGCATACACACAGTAGCAGTGAAGACTAAGTTAATAAATACTGTACCATGCATACTGTGGCGTGATATATACGTGCTGCCCCGACGAAGGACGGGGTTGTATATGGAATTACATATCAGCCTCGATTCCATAGAGCTATTACATTAACTGGAGGGGCCCAACGGCAGGCAAACACATGCAACTACTTGAAGAGAGAGGATGTCCCTGTGCAAGCTATACCGAATGACAAGCAAATGCATTGGCTTTGGGGACATGTATCAGTGACATACAGTTTGCACAAAACTAAAGTGGTTTTATATTGAGCATCTGGCAATTTCACAGGGTACCGGTCTGGCAATCCCATTATCCTTCTTCTCAGCCGTAACACAAGGCCGTAACGCTAGGCCCTACACAAGGGCCGTATTAGGCTACCACAACCAGGTGTAGGCCACGCAACTTAAGGCTAGGCTAGGCAACGATAAACTTACGCGAACCAGCGCTGCGAGAAAAGAGAGAGGAAATTCCACCAAAATATCAAAACCATCATAAAGAATACATTCGGAGGAAGCAGCAAACATGCCAGCAAGGAAGCTTGAATTGGTTGGATTTGCTCAATTGATAAACGTAGCGAAAATCGCAGAATTTTGAGACAAAAATGCTATGACCTAGAAAAACTGTCTGGCAAATGGAGGATGATGGGGTTGCCAGACGGGTATGCTGTGAGATTGCCAGATGCCAATATATGGATATTTGGGGTGAGGGGTCGATAAGGGGTAAGTAAGAGGCAGTGAAATAGATTGTGTTACACATGACTTTGAATTACCTGGCAACTGCGCCGACAAAGTCTAGGTTAGAGGCAACATTGATGTGAAAACAGTGCAGTCCATTTGTGCATTGTGTAAGATCCAGGCATGGAGTATAATCGCCTCCAGAATAGGCCTGTGGGAGACTTTTGGCATCACAGTGGGTGAAGCCAAAAGTCAGTTTGCCTGCTTGCCTCACGCGTGGTCTAGATTTTCCAATTCCATTCACCTCATTCCCTTTGAAAGTACATGTACATGCAAATTGACAAAAGAGTTGGGGGAGAAGGAGAAAATTTGTTACAGGTAGTGATTATTTTAGTGAATATGGTATATCAGTGTCTTATCCTAAACCTCTTTTAAACAGCAACAGCAGGTTGAACAAGTTTCTTCTGGGGTCCGAAAAATTCTTAGCTCCATCAGAGTACTGTGGTATCCCACCCATGTTTGTCATTTGAGGAGAATTCAGTCATCTGATAACGATGGGCAGAAAAGGGATGGCGACGTATGCATCATCTCACAGGAAAATAGGTCCCAGTGCAAGTTAACATCGATACTTGTATACCGTCACAATATTATTTCAATTATCAAATGAGTCCTGATATACGAGAGAGAGCTTTTGTTTTGACATTCGTTTCATGTTAAACGGCCGATCCATTATCGTTGGGTTTGAAGATGATAATGCCAATTCAAAGGCTACAGGAGAATTGAAGTCTGGAAATTCTTGCATGAAGCAGCAGGTGTACTGAAACATTCTACAAAAAACATCCATTCAAAAAATAGTCCTCTCCCCCAAGGTATAAGGTTTTTTAAACAAGAGACGGGCGCTTCCCTTTTTTCCTCCAGGTGATGGCCAGGAACTTGAACAAGTATTAATATGATTGTCACACAACCCCTACCTGCTGGCATTCAATGTATTCTTTGTTTTTCCCACCTATCATTTCACATGACAGTGGCAAAATATTGACCCTTTTTATAATTGAATCACCGGGAGGGTTAATGCAAAGAAAATTTGGAGACTAAATTGGGTCGAATCCCTGCACTATCTTAGAAAAGATTTTATCACAACTATAATAAAGAACAAAAGTCTCTCGGGTACAAGTGGTTAGGTGATATCATAATCGTAACCAAATTTGCAGCACCAGGTCGTTTCATTCGGAAAGTATGCAAAATTTTTAGATGAAAATTGGGAAGAGTTTATGACATGAGGGTCTCTATTTAACACTATTGTTCATTTCCCAAAGTTCAGACTTTAATTCTTCTTTAACACATCATCGGGACCATACATCCTTCAAACCCATCAGTGAATTAGCGGACAATGTTCCAATGTTTGAGATAGCGCCGGACAAGGATGTTGTAGCAATTGAGGAGGAATGTAGAAAGCCTGCACGCTGTCTATATTGGTGTTTACAATGTGAACAGAAAACTAATATAAGTGTGTAGCATCATGCTAACTTGCAGTCATTCCGCGATGCACACCAGCTATTCGAAAGCTGGTTCCAACAGCCAACGTAAGACACATAGTGTCTTGCAGGGCATTCCCATGAATCTTCTGATCAGCAGTGCTCATCCGAGATTCATCCATAGCCAGATTGTCATTATATATTGAGTAAGAGGACTAAGGGTGACTGAGACACAGACACATTAGACAGAGGGGGACCCATGACGCTCGAGTATTAATTAAGATGCTGCTAAATACAAGGAACGCACGTGCAGTGAGGTCTCGTGCGTTGGAGTGCACACGCCAAGGAGCCAAAAGAACAGACAACCAATATTATGCAAAATTGCCCTCATTATACCCTCCCAGATGGATCTGCATCGAGGACCTTTGCACTCACGGCTCGATGACATCCCTCATAACTACGTCACTCCCCCAAGTCGTCGCCCGAGCAGTGATCCGGAGCGCATTCAGACCTAGCACTGGGCCGTTAAAGGCCGACGAGACACGCCGCCCGCAGTGACTCACTCCGACATGACGATAATCGGATTCAATTGGGACTATACCAAAATCCAGGCTAGGACTTTATGCATCCATACATACAAGCAGGGAGTCAAGCTATCCACTGACATTTCTGACGCTCAATTTCCTTGTAGTCAGCTTGAGTGGGGGAAAAAACAATCTCAGTCATAGTGGGAAGTCATCAGAGCCAGAAGTCAAGATTCCCAGGGTTTAGTTTAGACTTAGAATTCAGAGGGAAGCAGCTGATGGTGGTTCAGGAAACTTGTATGAAGTTCCGGTATAGCTTGAGTCATTGGTGAGCCACCACGTGCTGCTGGTAGGATTAATTGAAACGAGTCGTAGTAAAGGTGTCCATTATACACCGTACTGTATGTCAAATGATGACTGATGATCCCTAAGATTCTCAAGCTGGTCAGTCAATGGTGAGTCATGTCAATCCAAAAGTGACTTGCTACGTACGTTCCACGTTCCCTAAATAGTTAGTCACAAACCCTGACACTTGAGGTGTGTCATATAATTGTAATTATGCGGAAATAATAAAGAAGCTTGTTTGACCTACTAATGCAAGTCATGTCAATGTACGAAAGAGACCAGCCTTGACGCACCCTCTAACGGGGTGCGTCATAAAACTGCAAGTGCATCAGAGGGAACTGTATACGGGGCTTTATGAACACCCTCTACCTTTGGGGTAATGGCGGGCGTCATAAAACTGCACATGAGGCAACTGATACACCGGGGGCTTGTATGACGAACCCTCTAACTGGGGTATGAGGGGTGCGTCATAAAACTGCAACGTGCATCAGAGGGCAACTGATACATACACAGGGCTTGTGTGACACACCCTCAATACTGGGGATGAGGGGGTGCGGCATAAAACTGCAAGTGCATCAGAGGTAACTGATACATACACAGGGCTTGTGTGACACACCCTCTAACTGGGGTATGAGGGGTGCATAATAAACTGCAAGTGCAGCAGAGGCGGCAACTGATTACATAACAACAGCGTGTGTCGGACACACCCTACTAACTGGGGATATATGGGAGTGCGTCATAAAACTGCAAGTGCGATCAGAGGGCAAAATGATACAACTTTAGGGCTTGTGTGACACACCCTCTAACTGGGGTATGACGGGGTGCATCATAAAAAACGGCAAGTGCATCAGAGGCAACTGATACATACACAGGGCTGTGTGACACACCATCTAACTGGGGTATGAGGGTGCATCACAAAACTGCCAAGAAGTGCTGCATCAGAGGCCACCGAGACCTCCACAGGGCCTTGTGTGACCACACCCTCTAACTGGGGTGGTATGAGGGATGCACCATAAAACGGCAAGTGCTCAGAGGCAACTGATACAGACGATACATACACAGGGCTGGTGTGACACACCCTCTAACGGGGTATGAGGGGCATCATACAAACTGCAAGTGGCATCAGAGGAAACTGATTAACATACACAGGGCTTGTTGGAACACGCCTCTAACGGGGTATGAGGGGGCGTCATAAACGCAGTGCATCAGAGGCAAACCGATGCACAGGGCTCATATGACGGACCCTCCTCAAAAACTCCTGAGCAGTCAAATGTAAGTCATTGACATGCTTGTGGTCTTACCTGAATAGTCGGTTACGACCCAACTCTTGAGGTGTGCATTTAAACTGGATTATGTGAAAATGATGAAGGATAGGACCTCCCAGTTAATATGGCGCACCACTACCTTGTGGTCTATGGGGCTCATCATTACAATTGACAAGTGCATTTGAGGTAACATGATGCACAGGACTGGTATGACAGCATTAACGCACCTCCTATCTGACAAGAGCATTATGAGCCCTTTATCATGCTGCAGGCGACACCCAATTTGCATTTCTAACTTTTCATTTTCTTGAGTTTTCGGACCCATTTCTGAACTCCCAAATAAATCACAGTAAATAGAGGGAAAAAAAGAGACCCAAGCCCTTATCTAAGCCCTTATCTGTGATTCACTGGCGGCGATACAATAATGTTATTGAAACATTAACAAGGGGGACATGAACAAGGGGGACATGCTACAAGGGGGACATGAACAAGGGAGAGGCATGAACAAGGGAGGCATAAGAACAAGGGGGAAGGAAAAGGGGACATGAAAAGGGGACATGAACAAGGGGGACATGGAACAGGGGGGCATGAAAAGGGGGACGTGAACAAAGGGGACATGAACAAGGGAGGCATGAAGAAGGCGGGGTAGGGAACAGGGGGAACATGAAAAAGGGGGGGACATGAAAAAGGGGGACATGAACAAGAGGCGAGGATATGACGTAGTGTATTAACATTTGTATGCTCTGGGTAGGAACCACAGAAATATCCAACATATAGTGAGGATTTGACTGTTGTTATAAGGATAGGGGGGGTAAACTGTAAGGTGCCTTTTGTGTGCCTGAGTTGTGGGTTTCAGGGTGTATACCGGTTGGTAGATTCTCGAGTTCCGGGAATCTGGGCGTCGTATATCTTGAGCACCGCCCAATACACTTATGCTGACCACCCTGATTCCCCACCCTCAAAAGCGAATGGAAGCCAATTGAGGTAAGATATTTTATAGACTAAATGTTACAAAGAGCTGAAACTGACTGGCTTCCCTAAATATTTCATGGCCAGCAATTGTAATAACAATGCGGCAGTGATGGTCGATGACAAGTTGAAGTGATAGCAGAAGCCTGTGAGAGCAGGACATGCGGACACTTTCTTGGTCATCAATTTCCCCCATGATCCATTCCTTTGTCAGACAGTGTCTGTTGACACTTCCTTTCTAAGATCATCAACAACGTACTCCCACATTCAGTGACGGAGGTGATCGAGGGGGAAAACCCGGAACATGATACAGGACGTCTGCATGATTTAGTCCTAGGTTTCTTCCTCATTTGTTGTGTACAGACCAGGCACTAACTAGTCTCGTCAGTAGGGCATTATATGAATGATGTCTGGTTAGTGTATTCTGTGAAATTTGCACAAGAAAGAATGCCCAATAGAAGTGGGGGTAACTAACCGAAAGTTTTAAACCTTGCAGGACACAGCACCAAGAAAACTTAGATTGTTTACCTGAACTTCAGCCAGTCTTGTAGGGCATGAATGACGCTACTGTGTCTCCAGGGTCAAGAGCCAGATTGACACCAACCCCCTCCCGAGAATAAACCACACTTGCTTACAAGCAGCATCGGTCCATTGTTGAAATTCATGAACAGTGGTTGGGGGAGGCAGGGGTTAACCCTTGTTCCTAAGATCACTGTGTGAGAATTTCCATGGATGATTTTTTGAGAATATTGGTTCCCCTTACCAAGATCACCACTCATGTTATACATTGATAGTACATTTGTAAAATGCAAAGCGAATGATATCACTTATGCACTGCTATTCTACGTATGATGCACCCCCCCCCACATATACCCCGGACAGGCGAGTTCATTTTCAAGGTGGGTCAGACCATTCCCACACACTCCAGCCATCAGATGACCATCTAGTGAAGGCCAACGAGTAAAAAATTGAATGTACCAGAGGCAAGCTTTGTGACCAGTGGCTCATCCATGGAAAGGGGATTTGGGGGTCAATAACCCCCCATCCATGACCCAAGTGATCTATGAATTTTAAACACAAAATCTGATTGTTTGCAGTTCAGTAGAGGTTTCACTGTTATTAGCCAATATTGCAGCAGCAGGTGTCTAGGGCCCATAAATTTGCACTAATGCCAATAGGGAGGGTGAAGTTATAAATGAGGGCGCACTCCCTTCGGGTTCCGACTCAAACCCCTCCCCTACCCCAAGGACAATTTGTACGCGCCTGTTCGTGACTGACCATTCAGGAAGAGTGATGTACATGTGTGTCACTTGGATCGACTGACAATGATCCATCTGACTGACCATACCCTCGCATTAGATCAAACAAAGACTTCAGTACTGAGCTACCATGGAGATCTCTTGCATGCCTTACAGGAATATTGAGAGGTCGGGGGGTTCAGGCCCAGTCCCTGTTATTAACACTAAGCCACATTGGCACATGTGAGAGACCATTTCCCCTCCACAGGAAAACTGTCAGTCTCAGGAGGATCCGGTGAAACGGCATTTCGCCCAGGTGGAGAGTGCATTCCCCTAAAACTTCCTCAGACAAAGAAGCGATCAGGTCATTGAAGAATGGGATAGGTCTGTGCACTATGAATGATACATTAAATGTAGGATAGATATAAAAAGGAAATTGCACTTGGGACTTGTACCATAGCTCTCTAAGGGAACCAGAAAAAATAAATTGGTGGGCAATTGAAATCAGGACAAGCTAATTTTTCTGGTCTCCCGTGCCACTGCAGTATTAGGCGGCACAAAATGGATGGTCATCTGAATATTCATGAAATGAAGTCTATGGTGCAGCATTGGCTGATTACCGGGATGGAACTGCCATATCTAGTAGACTGCCTCCTGTTCATAACTGCGCCTAGCCTTAAACAAGCAGACCAAAGCCAGACCCTGAAGGCTGCCCACCGCTCCACATTGATGTACAGAGCGGTGTTCCGCTTTTAAAAAAATAAAAAGAGATTGCGTTTTCCTTCTTGAGGTCTGACTGCGAGGGTTATCTTGTCTGGGAGTCCTTTCTGCCCTAATCTTGAAGGGTGCATTTGAAAGTGCAGATGGTGTGAATTTTTGAAAAATCAGCCAGGTTGTTGACAATTTTTAAAATACTTCGCAGACTTCAGTGCTCTGGTTGAAAAGTCACTGGCAAGGTTATGTAATTTGGAGGTACTGTGATAAGTCTGCTCGTAAGCTACCAAATAGGGCGTGGCTTGTCTCGTGGGTATATACAATGAGCTACGCAGGCGGTGAGAAGTCCTGTGGAGGGGGGCACACTACTAGCAGCTGAAAATCAAACAGGGTCCACTCGTGACATGTTATTCGGCCCACCACCCCATACACCGAATATGGTTTCGGAAACTTATTAGGATCGATTAGCTTCAGTGGAGTAGTTTCTCGTAGTTTTTGCAAGAGAAAGGCCCTTGAGTCACAACATCGATGAACTTGTCTGCGTGCGCTCCTTCCAGGTCTGGGTTAAAGCATTAGTAATGGACACGCACCCCCCCCCCCCACGTGTCAACCCCATCGGTGATTTTATTCGATAACCTAATATACGCTTTGATAGCATGCTTATCACAAACCAAGGTCCAAAGTGCATTCATAGATTTGTATTCCCGATCATTAGTGACCGGTCAAACCGGTGTATATACGACCATCTCTAACAAGACCCCCCAGGCATTTGAGTATACCACTTTATTGTTTCTCCTGGAAGACTTTAACAATAGGGCTGCCATATATGGCTTGTCACTACCATATTTTACAAGTCACCCTAAAAAGGCTCCCAATGAACATGTGGTGTAGAATGAGATAACAAGAGCACTGCGTCAAAAATTCTTTTTGAATGGGTTTGAACTCGCAATCTATTTGATTGACCAGTCTGGAGCTCTACCGAATGTGCTAATTTGCCTAGCCATGTTGTGAGCACTTCACCCCCACAGGTAATTATATTCCCACAATACTGTGAGTGTTCAGAAAATATTATGAGATTAGGGTGTTGTGTCCTCTGCCACGGAACTTAGGGTCAGCTTTTCAAAGCTTTATCCGATTAATCTGAAACTTGGTATACTATGTCCAACCCAGCTTCAAATCTTGAGAGTTTGAGCAAGTGGGCATTAACGCATTGTGCTGATGCCCTCTTTTGCAGGTCTTACAAGAAAATACGCAGGTGGTCCAATTTGCACAGTAATTGGGTGCGGTGTCAAAGGTTGGTCCCAAAAAAAGTAAGGTTCCAGAGTCAAATTGTTTTCTGGATGTTTTTTCGGAACTCAGATTTGACAAAACTTGGTGATGTGGACTGTTGTTAGACCTAAACAACATGGAGGTCATTTCAAGATTAACAGGGCATTTGAGGAACATTTCAACCCATTTCGGACAGCGAATGTTGTTTGTACAACTGAGGGAATGGAGTTACAAGCCACACATTAGTTGTCTGTATGGCCTGCAAAAGAATACTTCCTGATGTGTCGGAAGGGGCAAAATTCGCAAGGAATCATTTATTGACCATCTAAGCTCTGCATGAAACCAGCGACATTGGACATTTCTATGTGAGTACTTCTTGCACCACCCCCTGCCTGTCCCACCCCCCCCCCCCTGCCTTCTGAACCTGCCACCAATGGACTCCAGGGTTGGAGAGATCTCCCTCAGGGCGTCCGAGAGATGGCCAAGGTAGACTTGCCTCCCTTGTGGTGCCCGCTGGCCCCTCCCCCCACCAGCGCCCCTCCCCCCACCAGCGCCCCCCCCCCAAGGCAAAGTGTCATGTCTTACCTGCCGCCGATGGACTCCAGGGTTGGGAAGATCTCCCTCAGGGCATCTGGGAGGTGACTGAGATAGACCTCCGCCTTCATGCTGGTGGGCCAGCTTGAGCCGCCTGGTGTGGTTCCGGAACTGCTTCTTCGCCTCGCCGGTGCCCGCGAGGGCGATGTAGGCCCGGTAGATGTCTCCGTTCTCGAAGGCCCGCTTCTTGACGGAGAAGACAATCGTGGTTAGGCAGTGACCTCCCGGGAGGAAGTTCCAGGTACTGATCCGTGGCGACCCGGAGCTGCTCCTTGAACCTCCGGTTGGCGTCCGAGAAAGAGACTTCCTTCGGGTTCCCGGGGACTTGTCCACCAGTGCGGCCAGCAGGAGGAAAGGAAGGTCCACGTTGACCCCAAGGGTAGCAGAGGTCTCAACCAGAGGGGGACCTTCAAGGTAAAAAATGCTATGATGGAACTAGATGATAAGGTGAGGAATTGACAAATTCTATAACTTATAACTTATTTTAGGTTGTGGAGGCTAGTTCTTCGCAAATGCATGAACAAATTACTACATAGTGTGGGACAAAGGTACCTGCTCAGGTACCACGCCTAGATGAAAATTTCCAATGGAAGAGACACATGAAAATATTTTCAGTGTTCTAACACCTCACAAACCCCCATGCCTCCCGCCAGAACACATGGGGAAACAGGAAACACTGTCACCACAAAACAGGATTCAATATTCAGAAATGCAGCAATGCATTCATTTTGATAAAGTGGAAGGATCGGCCCCACCTCAGAAGCAGCGAGCTTCTTGCACTCTGCCGCACAGACGTCCTCTGCGCTGTCGCACTTGTTGCGGCCATGACCACAGGCTCTGGTCTTGTGGACGGACTGGTAAAGCTTGGTCAGGAACTCGAGATGGGCTCCCATTGGCCGATCCGGATCATGCTTCACACAAAGACCAGGATGTAGCCATCCACCTGACTTCCCCTCCGGAGCAGCTTCTTGCTAGTAGCCAGGTAATCACCTGAACGAAACCAAAAGTAAGAAAATCTCCAGTGATCCATGGACTTCCTTTCAATTGGAAGAGATACTTAAATCTTGGTGGCAGAAATTAACTGAAGGGCTGGATCAAGTGGGGTTGCCAGTGGCATGTTTTGTTTTCCGCCGGATTAGAAGCTAGGAAAATATGGCTTAGGCCATATTGTGTACAGGTAATGACGACCGCAGTGATATCCTTTTATTGTTGTGAAAATCACCCAGTGGGGAGAGAGAGAGAAGGATGTGTATGTGAGTGTTTTTGTGTGTGCTCGTGTGTTTGTTTGTGTGTGTTTGTATGTGTGTAACATCAAGCATGATGCCTTTCCATGGTTTCATCAAAAAGCTGCTCTTGGGGTTTCATTTCAGGAGTCATCGGGTTTCGGGAGGATTGAGTCGGTTCCTACAACTTACAACCTTTCACATCTTCAGTAGAAGTAGTCCCAAGACGATAAACAGGGGCGTCAGAAGTAAGAGAGGAATGCAAGCTCCGAGCACTCGTTGAATAGTCTAAAGGGAGATAATTGTCGTCATTGCGGCGTACAGCAATATGCCTTAGCCACATTCCAATGTTGTGCAAATGGAGAAAGTGCGATTGGCAACTCTCTCAAATGCTGGAACTATGCAGGATGAGTGTATATGACAAGGGCGCAACCACTGGCGAGTTGTCAGTCACGAGAAAGTTTTGGGGAGAAAATAATTATGTATGTAGGGGGTCACCCGGCCCTCTCGTTGCCTCTGGTACATGAAGAGACTCTATTTACTGGTGAAGCGGAGATTATCAGCAATTGATAAACAAAAGTAAATGATTATCATTATCAATATCATACTTACCGACTTGATCCTTGCATATGTACATGAGTTTCTCGGACGAAGACAGCTTGGTCTCCGCACACCTCTTGAGGTAGGGCTTGGTGCCGGAGCATCGCAGGGTGTAAAACGACGAGGTCTATAAAGTCTGTCTGCTCCACGACCCGGATGACGGACTCGTTGCCCTCGGAGAGCTTGCGGGTCTGCCCCAGTAGAGGAAGTGGTCGTTGTTCACGATCCGGCCGCTGAAGTCACTCTGGCTGATCACGCTGATGTGCTCTGGGTGGAACTCGTCCGCGTGGGGGCGCATGAACCGGTCACAGAGGCACGACTTCCCCACCCCCAGGTCCCCCGGACCTGGGTGGGGCCCGACATCCCGATCACGGCGACCTGAAAGATTCGCTCCTTCTTGCCTGCCATGCTAACTGGCTGCTCAGTTTGTTGTGTATCTGTGGAGTCTGAATTCCACTTTTCCGACGAATACTGCCAATTCTGTAGGTTTTACAAATTCTAGGAACAAGCCATTTCGAAGGCAATATCATTACTGCTGTCATTCTCAATCTAAAAAAAAAATTTTTAATCATTGGAATTTCAGGAGTCTTACCTATCCAATCATAAATATATTATCCAGACAGAATTTCTCGCTCCCTCTTCGTCTATCTTGTTTTCACTAGTCCTCTCCATCAGAGTTCAGAAATCAACGTGCTACGAGTCAATGTATATGGTTTTGTTAAATTCATTCCTTTCTGTTGAATTTCATATCTTCGCGATTCGGGGTACATGGCCCCACAGGCCGAGATTGGGTCCTATTGGGCCCATCATTCGCTCTTTCCCAAGTGTATCTGGACCATTAGCTCCAGGTCGTACTCGCTGTTCCCATTTTGGTGGTTAGGGCCAGTATTTGGAATCCTGTTGAATCTGAAACAACGAAAGAGAGAAGATGCAATGTTCAGTGATAAAGTACTGTATATACATCAAACCAATAAAGTAGGGGGAATTGATGCACTGATAGAATACAACTAATGAGATCCTATATTAACTGTTTAGAGGCAGTATTCGCTTTGGAAAAACTGGTGTCGCACTGCGAAATTCTCCTCAACTAAGCCGGTTAACAGTAGCACAATTACTACACGAGTATATAGCAGTAACGTTGTACATAAAACTAAGAAACAACCTCCGAAACTGCTACAAAATGTTTAGCACTATTTCGAACGCTGATTGTGGGCCCCCCCAAAAAATGTCAGCAATATGGATTGGACTTCAGTGACCCTTGAGGACCTCAAACGACCTGCAACATTTTTTGATTGTCACTATTACGCACCAATTTATTCGAGTCCGACAAAATGTTGACAATTATTGAAGAATTATGCATATTATCATATTAAATTTATCAGATCAAGAAAGTGTGTATGACAGATGAAATGGGAGAGGCGGGTAGAGGGATTCCCAGAGGTTGGCTTGAGGAGGGAGAACACCCCGAATCGAGCGAGATGATGAGATGGTGTGAGGGCTTTTGCTGGGAGAGAAAGGTGAATCTGGCCACCCCGGTGGTGTGTTAATCCTGGTTTACAATTGGAAGAAGAGTTTGTCAGAATTGCATATTTGTGATAAAAACAATTATGATTGAGGTCCTAACGCAATTATTGCTGCCTACAGTTTAAAATTCCAAATTAGAAGCATTTTGAGTCATCATTTGCCTCCAAAGAAAACTTTCTTCAAATACAATGCAGGTCGCTGCAAGGAACCCCCAACAGGCAACCAGAACACTGTTAGAACTCCCATAGCTCATTGTAACCCACGCTGCGAGGGAATCTGCTCCTGAGCAAATGCCAGTAAATTTATGCCCATTCCATGCACATTGCGTACAAAGTACAAGCACTGCTGAACAACTCATCGTGCATTGAACAAATAACCCACTCAGCTTTTAAAGGACAAGTGCAGGCATGGATTCAAGTGAAACTAATCTGCACATAGGAAACAAAGGATATTTGCAGGTAGTGCAAGTGTGACATCGTCTACTGTTGCATGATGGGATGGCATTTCGATTATGCACAACACACATGCACAAAATTCAGAGGACTCCAACTCTGTAACGGAAAGTGGTATAATGTCAGGTTGGACTGATACATTCGGTTTTCTCCAGCTATTAATCTTGCCTCTCTATCATTTATCATGCAGTTGTCTTTTGGTGCATCACGAGGGACTGTGGAATTGCATGTGATAATGTGTGTGCCTTTCATATCTCCTCGTATCGCTACAGAAACCATAACGAGTGCACAATGGAGAAGAAGCCCCGACATATGAAAGATGGCTTCTAATACCGGGATCAAAACCAGAATCTTGGAGATTCCTGAGATTGGAGAAGGATGGGGGGGGGGGGGCAACATGAGAGGGTCTCGAGTGTTTGCTAGGCCTCCAAGGGTGCATATGGACCCGACTCTACCATCATTTGGAAGGAATAATGGCAGGGTGGTATCAGGGACACGTGCAAGCAAACTTCCTGGGTTAAAATTCCAGTAGTCACTGGACATTTCTCCCTGGGTGGCTGTACAAGCAGTTGCGATGGACGAATCCTTGGTGTTATCGATGTTAACTCTTTCGCGTTCCAAGCGGACATTCGTTATTGCCATTCTCGCGTTCCATACGTCAGCCATTTTGACATTGTGCTTTTCGTGAAACTGGGCCCTATGATGTATATATAAGGATTGGTTGTATCTTACGGAGCTCCGCGCGAATCGGATCGTTAACCAGTAACATCGTCAGTAAGTACCAACTTTTTCATGGTACCAGAGCGAGGTTCGCGAAAAGAAGTTAAAATGGCACAATCGTACAAACATCCGCCGAAGTTAGGCGAAGCATCTAGCTACGAAACGTGGAAAAATGAGCTAAATATGTGGACATTAGTGACGGAACTGAATGTCAAGAAGCAAGCACTCGCTGTTGCACTTTCGCTCACGGGGAAGGCACGGAAACAGCGTTGAAAATCAAAGCCGAAACGCTAAATACGGACAATGGATTGGCCCAGAGTTATGAAAGCTTTGGATCATGTTACGCAAAGAACAAAGTGAATAGCGCATACGAGGCCTACGACGCATCGAACAAATTCAAGAGGGGAGTGGCCAATGAATGACTACATCGCACAATTTGAAAGTCTGTATCAGAAACCATCAAATCATAACATTCACTACCAGACACAGTAAGAGCGTTCAAAAAACTGCTAGAAATGCTAAATTGACCTGTGAGAGATCGTCCATTCGTACTGACTGCTTGTGGTGACGTTAAATATGACCACCATGAAATCGGCCCTGAAAGGATTTCAGCGAGCATTCGCTTCAGGCATACACCGCGGACAAGCCAAGTGGCATGGATGCCACTAGTGATAGCCAGGGTTCAGTGACAGGCCAGTAAGCTATAGTAGCACAAGTTAAAAAAAAAGGAAAAACCAGGGAGGTTCTAGTAACAGAGGCTGGAAGACCCAGATCTAGAATGAGTTCTAATTCTAGCAATGCTGCCAAAAACAAAAAGACAGGTCGTGGAACGAATCCCATGAAACAGGTATGGGAAACGCTCAAGATGTGCAGTATGTGGATCGGTGTTCCATTGGGTAAAGGACTGCCCTGACAGACAGTGTAAGCTCACAGTCTGTTAACATGCTAGAAATGGAAACAAGGCAAATGAGAGAAGTCAACAGCACTCTTTCTAATCAAAGTGAAAACAAAAATGAGATCTTCAACTGAGGCTTTTGGGGCAGCAGTCATCGATACTGCATGTACCAAGACGGTTTGTGGGAAAAGATGGTTGGACAATTATACCAGAGATCAGACCTGAGGACAGTAAACTAGTTTCGACAACAGATAGCAACCAGGATTTTAGATTTGGCGATTGTGTGAATGTAGTGTCCAAACGTAATGTTGTAATCCCACAGTTATTGGACAGATTCCATGTAGGATTTCTACTTCATTAGTAGATTGTGACATTCCCCGCCGATGAGCAAAGAGTTCAACTGAGAACGCAGACACTGTCCTAGATCTCAGCAATGACAGCAGCCACCATGTTTGGGAATCCTGTTAGTTTGGAGTTCACCTCGATGGTCACTATTGCTCAACTTAACAGGAGGCGGACAAGTTTTGAGTTGGAAAGTTGTGTGAGCCAAGATCAACACACTGAAATGAAGTCAGGAGGTATTAGCGGTAGACACCAAGGAGGTGCGGTCATTCAGACACATGGGACAAGGCCAAGCTTACAGCTGCACAAACAGTTCGGCTCATGCCAGCAGTAGACAAACTTAGGCCTCTCCTGAAGAATGCTGTGATAAGTAAACCAGAGGTATTTGACTTACTAACGTATGTGTAAAGGGCGGGGAAACTTGCATGAAGTTCGGCGATCACCACAAAACCTGCCGTTGTGGTTCCCCTATCACAGATTTCAATGAGGTAGTTGCCATGGACCTCCATGAGATTAGCCGCCTGTTGTGGTATCTTCTCCACATCATCGACCTATTCACCAGATACAGTTCTGCGATAGTGATAGACAACAAGCAGTCTTCCACAAATTGCTCCAAGTTCCTACAGTGTTTGGGTCAGTGTTCATAGGACCCCCAGATTCCATACTTACATAAACGGTAGGAGTTTCGATAATAGGGAACTTCGAGATCTTGCTGAGAACTGCAACTTGGTGTTTGCCGACCACCGCATCTGAAGTCTTTGCGGAGCAATGGTGGTTGTAAGAGAGACACAACAGGACACTCACTGAACACTCTTCAACAAGGTGCGTGTGATGATCCTAGCATTCAGTCTAGACCACTGCCTGGCATGGTCTGTCAATGCGAAGAACACACTAGCAATGTGCATGATACCGCCCCTCATATGGGATAACCCAAGCCTGCCCGCCACTCTGAGTGATAACCCCCCTTCCTTTGAAGGTTCAACAAGCATCAAGTATGTGGCACAGCATTTGAATGCACTCCACTTGGCACGCAAAGCTTCAAAATCGAGGGTTTTTTTTCCCCAAGTCATCATAGAGAATTCGAAGGCGCTTCGAAGCAGTTCGTACTCCTTGATAGCTTTCACTAATGGGTAGAGTATCTAACTACAAACGCAGGTATTAATGAGTGGAAGGGTCCGGGGTATTGATTGGACAGGATGGGGTTGTTGTGTTGTCAGACAGGGGGAAGCTATGTCCGTGTACACAGATGCCGTCTCCAAAATGTTTGCGATGGAAACAGAGGAAGGTTGGCAGAGGAGTCTAAGAAAAATGATGATCTAAAGCTGGTTCAACCTGCACTTGACAAGGGTAAATCTGAAGTCACAATCTGTGGAAAACATGACTGTGTAGTGATTCTGAAAACGAGGCTATCCCTCCCCAGTCTTAGTCACACTAGAATCACAGCACAGGGTCCCACTCCGGAGGACCACACGTAACTGTAAATGAAAGCCAAGACGGTTTCAAAACAACAAAACCAAACCCCCATATTCACAGTTTGTGTCCTTCAACGGGACTTGATGGTGAGCCAAATGTGGTTAAAATCCCGTCCCGAGCTGGGAAGGCATCTGGCAAACTCAAACACTGGTTCATGTGGAGTATGTCGAACCGCATCTGTGGCGGTGGCAACCCTCCATGGATCTCAAATCAGTGAGGCTTGCACCCACTACTCCCCCTGCTGATGCTCAAACGGAAGAGCGTGTACTAATGTAGACAATCTTTCCTTTGACAAAGGCCACCAAGAGAGCTTCAACAAGGAAGGATTTTGCAGTATACACTGTGGTTCCAATTTGGCCAAAGTTAATTTCAACCAGGGGATCTGCACTGTGAAAAATTACAACAGAAGCGGGATATTCGAAGAAGGTAGTGGCTAGGGGTTTTGGAGGACACCGAAAGAAATGAAATTCATAAGGATCACAACTGGCGAGAGAATCTCTACGAGCGGTTCTGGCCATGGCAGCACAAAATCAGGGAAGTTGCAATTCAATGTGGGGGGGGGGGGGGGGGGGGGGGGGGGGGGGGGGGGGGGGGGGGACATAAAAAACAGCATTCCTCCAAGGTTCCAAGTTTGATCGAGAGGTGTTTATCAAACCACCAAAGGAAGCAGATGCAGGTGACGTGCTTTGGCAACTTCAAAAGTGTGTAAATGGTCTAGGGGATGCCTCCCTGCAGTGGTACAACAGAGGTTAAAGAAGTATGCTCGCCTGTGGCGCTAAATTTGTTCAGTTGATCTGCAGTATTCACTGGTTTGAAGATCGCACTCTGCATGGGGTACTTGCAAGCAATGTGGATGATTTTGTGTGGGCAGGAATGGTCAGTTTTGAGGACACTGTTATTCCACAAATTAGAAAGGTCTCTGTGTGGGGAGGAAAATGTGCATCCTTCAAGTATATTGGACTAAATCTCCAGTCACTAAGGGGTTGCATCAAAATGGATCAGAAGCATTAGGCCCTTCTCTTCAGTTCATCACAATCTCAAAAGGAAAGGTCCAAGGAGAAAGAATCGCCCCGCACCCGTGCAGAACATGAGGCACTTCGTCTAAATTGGACAAATAATGGGATCGCCAATCAGAAAGACACAGACGTCCTGTTTCAAGGTTGCTCCCTGAGCTCCTCACTCAAGTTTGCCAAAGTGTCTGACCTCATAGAGATGAACAAAGTTATCGGAAATTCGATCGAACGGTTGATCTCTAGTACTATCATCGTGGCCAGAGTCGCTCACTCAATGTTGCTAATTTGTGATGCCTCTCTGGGCAACCTACCAGATGGTGGAAGCCAAGGAGGTTTCTTCATCTTTCTTACCGGTGAGAATGAACTTCTCTCGCCACTGGCATGGCAATCGAAAAAGATAAGGAGAGTTGTGCGAAGTACACTTGCAGCTGAGACGCTTGCAATGGCTGATATGCTGTGGATACCGGTGTTTTCATAGCATTGTTGATAACAGAAATCATGTTTGGAGAAGCCTCACCTACTTTACTACCATTGAACTGCATAACAGACAATCACTCTCTGTTTGAGACCATCTACTCCACCGACCATGTTCATGATAAGCGATTGCGGATGGAAATGAGCGGGAATCAAAGAGCTGCTACAGTCGAAGCAGATTCACTCCATCAGATGGAGTGATTCAAAGACCCAGGTTGCGACTGCCTGACTAAGGGTGGCGCTTCCAACCTTTCTTCTGTTAGAAAATCTTGGAGAAAGGTCGCTGGCGGATGAAAGATTAAAAGGTCATAGGACTTCCCATTACTTGAATTGTTTTAATATTTTGACTGTCATTGGTTCTAGTTTTTTTTTGTTCTTAAAAGAAGAGGAATTGTTATCGATGTTAACTCCTTCCGCGTTCCAAGCGGACATTCGTTATTGCCATTCTCGCGTTCCATACGTCAGCCATTTTGACATTGTGCTTTTCGTGGAAACTGGGCCCTATGATGTATATATAAGGATTGGTTGTATCTTACGGAGCTCCGCGCGAATCGGATCGTTAACCAGTACATCGTCAGTAAGTACCAACTTTTTCACTTGGTATTCAAGTCATGAGTTCTACTGTAATGCAGTGAACTTTCTTGGGTTACTGCCCAGGGTTTGTTACTGGATATTTGCAATAAGTCTCGCGGTCAGCTGTGAGCAGTCACACTGAACTTTTGCTCCTCCAGGTTCCAAGAAAAATGGCCAGGTTCCTGGAGTTCACTGATCTTCCTTTCAGAAGGGGACCTAAAATGGCATTCCCAGGGGCAGGTTACGCTTGGCTGCACCTGCCTCAGTATCATCCGAGCACTAGTGGAGAAGAGAAGGGGAGGTATAGCCCATGCTCATCTATTATCAATATGGCCAGGGTTCCTTGACCAGCCTCACTTAGCTTCTCGAACCCAGGGTAAGATAAATCAATCCACTACGGCATTGTAAGGGAATGCCTCAGATAATCTGCCCTCTGAGCCATGAAAATCCCCATGGCTGCTGACCCCTACAAAACCTGTCTAGGATATAATAGGAGCTGAGGCCACACTCCCAACAGTCCTCCCCCACCCCTTCATAAAAGCTGGCTTCAAAGGCTAGAACCAACTGAAGTGTTGGAGATTGCTGGAAACAATCGTCAAAATTCTAAGAATTGGGGAGAAAGGATCCATACTCGACAGAATATTTGCCATGTAAACAAAAATAAAATCCCCACTCCACAGTACCAACAGACCTATGCAATTGTGCTACTCCTTTCCCAAGAAAGCTGGGTTTAAATACTGGCTGGAATCACAACTGAACCACTGGAATTGCGGGAAACATTCACCAATTTCTGAGAATCAGGGGAGACTGGAGAGGGTCCCAAGTGTTTGCTCCGCCAAGTATGCAGGACTGGCAAGGGTGCAGACCTGAATACCATATATACCTCAGCTGTGAACCTTCACCAGGACACACAACAGGGAACTACCTAATCTCCTGTGATGTGAGTGCTAGTAAGCCAAGGCTAAGCCATGAAATGGAACACTAGGGGTTGGTTGGGACTTCTGATTCGAGACAGAGGAGCAAGACACAGGGGAGGGTGCAGTAAGTCTGAATCTTGCACTTGCATCGTCATAACTCGTACTCAGCTTTGAATTTTCCGATGACTACTGTAGTACCAGCAAAATCCAGACCCCCAAGGCCCGGTCACAAATGACGTGAATTCTCGCCGACAAATTTCAAATTTGGACCTAGAAAAGCAGGATACTTATCGATATTCTTTGGAAAAGTCTGTGCTAAGTGGATAACCACGTAATAATCCATATAAATCCTTATTATCCAATTACCGAGACCAGAAATCGTGAACGATAATGTAGGGAAGTCAAGACGGAAGAAGAGGTGCTTGTTACGCGACGGGCAAAATAAGAATAGTGTCCTCACGATGTGTCAATTATGCATCCTGTTGGGAACAGGTTACAAAAGCGTCCAATAAGATGGACTGACTGGAGGAAAACTGCTGAATAGATGAGCTTAAGGTAAGATGGGAGTGCAGTGAATACAAATAACTATCACTTTTCAAGGCTTGGAAATGAGCCTCAACCTGCCCACACGGTATTCAGCGCCTTTTTGACACACCAATTTCCTAAACGCAGCAATGAGTTCCCCCCCCTTCCTTTTTTTTCTTGTGAACAAATAAGATGTAGATGCCTGAGTGGAGGGCCTAGATGCCCATCTTCCCCCTGCTGGAAACGCCAATGACCATTCTCCCTGAATTATGCCACGATTTAAAGAAATATTCTGTATAGTACTATGGATTTGGTGATGGTACTCACTCAGTCACGCTAATAATGCATGGGCGATCAGGAAGGAAGGAGATCCCAGAAGTGAATACCACATATCCTAATGATACAGAAATTAATCTGTCCAGTAACATCAACTGCCATACACAAAGCACACATCCTAATTCCTGAAATATAACATATCCCTAACATATCCTGCTAGTAATAGTGGAACTATTTCCTATATTACATGAATAACCAGCCATTCCCCATGGACCTGTCCAAGCTGTTTTGCCAAAACACCTATCTCCCACATAAGACTTCAATTGAGCCCTATTGACAGAGACATGGAGTATTACACAAGGCAACACACACCACTGCCAGTCAAGCAGAACAAAAGGTGTGTCCAGGGGGTCAGTCCAGACAGATAGGGTGATTTAAAGGATCCAGGGAGGAACAGAGGGGGAGTCCGAATGGAATACACCCAATAAAGAGACACAGGGTTTATTGTTATAGGATTTAAAGGAGGCAATCCATTTTGGTAGTTTGTTTTTCCGGATCATCAAAAAAATACGTAGGAATTCAGTATGAGGCCTCACACCTGCCTGTACAGAAATTGCCTCAGCTGTATGTATTTAATCACCAAAACTGATCTGGAAGAAAAACAAACATCTAGTTGGCAACCCCTCACATAAAGATTACTATATTCCTTTTAATAGCAACTTGTGTCCTAATAGAAACCATTCAGTTCTTTTGTCCAACTTCATGATTTTTATGCTCCAATAGAAGACCTTCAAAATCTGACTAACTCTTATTCTTCTTTTCTGGAGGTTAACATCAATATTTGACGAACCATGACGATTACCAATTGTGAATGCGATGTTATTTAATACGTCCGTTTTCAGGCCATTTCTGCGCAGATTCATTTTTATGGTACAGTGTACATTGATCGTCTGCCAGTCATTAATACACATGTTAGTTCCACGAATCATGTCTGCCCCAATAAAACATGCATTGCATGCTTTCTTGTTCGCATTAGCGTGGTGCGCTCTTATTTGATCAAATGAATATGGTACTAGTCTCGGAAACGGAGTTGAAATTGAGCTACAAGTTTCCAGGTCCACACTAATGCATTTGTGAATTGCACATTATACACCACCCATACCCTGGGCAAGGTCAGTCGAATGCGGTTCTGCATTGTCGAATTTAACGTGACTTGATACACGTGCATCACAGAGAAAGGAGGGAGTCTGGAGCTCAATCCCGACGCCTGAAACTTGGAGCAGATGATTACATCTTGGTGGCAGAAATATAACCGAAAGGGCTGCATGGTCAAATGGGGTTGTCAGTGGCAGCTTTTGTTTTCTGCCAGATTGGGAACTGAGAAATATCACAGGCATATTTTGTACAGGTAATGACGAGTACAGTGAATTGAAACATGTGTATTACATTTTCCTAATATTCAGTCACGAAGCTAACTCCAGGGTGTGTGTTAGTGTGTATGTTAGAAACAATTAAATAGGCTGGAGTACTAGTGGGTCATTTGGAAGGAACTGTAAGTCATCTACTATAGTCCATCTGAATCCGCCGAGGGCGCCTGCAAATTTTTTGGGAAGAGGCCGCTATTTCAAGTAACACAAATTAACAATTTTTGCAGTTAGCTATACCGGAAGCAGCCACGAGTCATCGCAACTGCTAGAAATATTGATAGGGAAAACGCAAATGTGTCTACATATATGACACAGGTATGCATGCCCCAGTCACTGGCTATAAAAGCTCACATGCATGGCAGCAGTGCCATTAATGTGAACATTAGTGCACTGCCATTTCACCATTCGCATTGAATTTTTACAAAGCTAGTGACACCTCGATCATCTCCGCACACACACTTTACTTCAATTGGATTTTTGCACTGACGCTGCAATTGTCAATCGCAGCAATTCCAGCAAAATCGGCTGCAATCCCCTCCCCTATCCAGTCGCACAGCCTAACTACAACATTGAACGAAGAACGCATTTGTCCTAGCTATTTATCAGTAACGTGGGTTCCTGGCCGGGGGCATTGCCAGATCATAGTCGCACTCAAAAAGTGAGACCGCGCAACCTTTTGAGAGGGCGGTGTTTAGAAGGAATACAGTGAGTGAACGTTGAATTTTACAGAGCTAGTGACACCTCGATCATCTCCACACACACACTTTACACCAATTGGGTTTTTGCACTGACCCCATGGCCATGGCCAAATCATAGTCGCACGCAAAAACGTTAGAGGGCGCTTATTGGACAGGGCGGTGTTTAGGAGGAATACGGTAGTGAACGTTTGGTGCGTCAATGTACTAGAATTATATGACCCGCCTTCGACGATGCTTCCCCTCTCCGGGCTATATAGGGGGGTTCATCATTCAATTTACAGGAGCATAGCTTGCAATATCATGGATTCCTCCGCACAAAGACCCCAGTAGTTGCAAGAACCTTCATTGCTGGACAATCCCATCAATGACAGACCCCAAAGTTATGAAACACCCAGTTTTTATTACAATCCTGATTCTTTTTTCTCCCCTCTAAAAAAGAATTGGGAATAGATATGTGCATGTGCTGAAAAGTTACACAATGCCCCTCGCACACTTAAATAAGTGCAGCCCTGAGGGCAGGCCAAAAACAGCTGTTGGAAATTTCTCATGCAATTCCCTCAGCGGAAGCCTCATTGGACAAAGCTCACTGCATCATGAAACACAATCCATCAAATCTGTGGCTGGATGGATATCTCTGCCGTTTTCCCCTCTTTCTCGTCTTTTATGCAAGAGGCTCGCGTCTGGATTACCATGGCATTGGAAAAACAGAGTACAGTCAAATTTGTGATTTTGAAGACGGCCGTGGAGCCCGTGATTAGCCTGATCGCACAGTGGCTGTATGGCAGGACAGGCTGGTGGACAAAAGATACAAAATTATGTCGGAACAGTGGACAGAGCTTCAGACTGCAGATTGAGATACACAAGACCTTTCTGTGATGCCTCAAATCAAGCTGTGTATTGTTTTATCATGCCTTGGTGTTAATTGGGGACCTCTGAGTGCTAATTGGCACTGTATTTAACAGGTCCCAAAAGTTTTACCCCTAAGAGAGTGCACATTTTTAAGTCCTTTCTTGAAGTACATGGAGACTTGGTGTGTGCAAGGTTGAAACTACCCCACCCCCCCACCCCAGTTTGATATGGGCCCTCACACAAGATTTTTCTCTGGACCCATCCCCCATCCCAAATCTCAAGAGATGTATGCACCCTCGAGGATGTGCACAGCATACCAACACTAACACCGTGTGCTCCAAACCATGGAAAACTTGGGAGCACAAAAGATACACAACAATGGAAAATTTTCTTCAATTTGGATGAATGGGATCACAAAGCAGTAAAGGTGTAAAGGGCTCCATTGGGGGCCTGTGTGGCACAAAGCAGCATGTTGCACCATCAGTGTCCACAGAGGAAAGGAATAAAACTAGACCCGTGTGATACTTTTGTCTGTGTTATTTACACTAACAACAGTAAAAACAGATACAAACACCAAAACCTCAGCCCTGAGCTCGACAAAATGAGCATTGCTATAATCAGGCACTGGCAGGGGGTAGGTAGGCAAAAAGAATCCGAGACGAGGGAGGGCGCCACCACTGGCTGGAAGCCTGAGGGCTCCAACACACTCATGAGGAACGTTTTGTGTGAGGAAAACCGAGGAAACAGTTACGTAAAGAGGACTTCCCAAAAGTTAAATGTTAAGAGAATTCTGCAAATTTATTATTGTCCGATGGCTTCGATATACATTCACCCTTGTCAGGAATAACTAACTTAGTCTACTGTACGTCTGTCTAGTCCATCATAACTGACAAAGTTGGAAAATCGCAACAAATTATGTAGATCAGTGCCAAACTGCCCATCTTTCAATGACAAAAGCCAGCGGACGAGGTGGTGGAAGAAACGGCAAGGGTAAACCCGAAGCGGAAATTAAGGAACAAACATTGAACAATTTTCGTGTGTTCAATTTACCCAACCCCCCCCCACCCCACACGTCCTCCCCCCTTCCTATTGGCTATACCACTGTCCGATAGGCAATCCATTCGGCAAAAATACCAACCTGACCTATATTCCTCCCAGAATCCAGAATAACTGCTTCATATCTCTATTTATCAAACTTCTCCAAGCGTAAGTAATGACAATACAACACCATATTCGCTGCCATTCAATGCCCATTAAAATTTGCGCCAGTGAATCGGATAATACTTAACAACACACGCACACCTATCAAGTTATACAGCGCTGTTATGAGGGACACTGATATCTCACACTGGGGTCTATGACAATGCATACAAAGGGAGAAGAGAAGAAGCGGTTGAAGCAAAATATTTTTCCGAATTAAATCAAGGATAGGGGCTTGAGATAATCCACCTTCGGGGGTCCACAGGGCACGAAAGGAACAGGTCAGTATCATTCGTTGCAATAAATTAGGTAATTGTAAAGTCTGCCCTAGGTCGATTGAGGGAGAGGATGTTGCAACACTGAAATCTGGGTGAAGTATGATCATGGAGTTTGGTCATGTTCGGGGACAATGAAGTAGGACACATTGCATGCTCTCACGAGAGAAGTACACACAAAGTATCTTAAGAATGCATAGAGACATGTACATGTAGCTTAGTTTATCTAAGTCAACGGCACAGAAATATCATGGCTGCTGGTCTGGGTATGGATATACACAGTGGCGTATAAAGTTTTGGTGGCCTCACAACCCCCCCCCCCCCCCCACCCCATCGATCGTCCCACCCAGGGGATTACCCAGGACGGAGGGACACAGGCTACCCAAAGGTGGTTTCCTTTAAATTTGTACAGTAAAACAGGGCAGAATTAAAGCGAGAGCTATTAGCTAATAAAGTTTACTATCAGAACAGCCCCCAAGATTGGAGCAGCAAGGGCTCTTTTCCCCATACAGCTAGTGTAGGGAAGATGCCTTTCAGGACAAATGCCAAGAAAGAGCCCTTGCAAGCCAAATATGAAATCCTGTCCTGCAGTAAAATGTGAAAACAAAATATGAGCAATCCCGAATCAGGGAGTCCAAATGACTGCTCTCTGGCTAGAGCCCTGATTTTGTGTCAAAGGTCATAAGGGAACGCCAGCAGTTCGAAGTTGAACGTAAAGGTGTGCACAACGATCTTTCGGAAACTCCCCTGCCCAAAATTACGAATCCTGCCAATACGGAACTACACAGATTCCTCCCCATACCAACAATAACATCCTGAAACATGGTATGAATTGGTAGCGTTTTCAAAAAGTGGTGCCAGTTTGAAAATAGGCCGTATGATATGCTATAGGGGGACTGACCGAATCTCGTCTATTCCCCCAAACTTTTCTGTGGTGAGCATGCGCACTGGCTCATGATGTGATATACTGTATTCAGTCAGCATATCACTCAGGTATGCTGACGTTCGAAGGGTCAACATCATTGCTGCATGTGGTAGGACTGTACCTGAGGCTCGCACAAACTGGAATTGAAGGTAAACCTGCTCCTGGCTCACTGCACCCGCACAGTATACTGTACACTGTAAGTTACATGGGTGAGGATAAGACCGCACCCCCCCCCCCCCCCCCCCCTCAGGCAAAAGCAACATTTATAATTGCTCCCAACAAGCATAGCAAACATTGCCATGCACTCGTCAATGATATTCATGCAAATTTATGCCATGCATGCTGCATGGCACTGACTCACGATGACACGACCAGATTGCGGACCTCACATAGGCTGTCAAGGGAACCATGTCGCCCCCTTGGGGTACTGTCACAGCAACAAATTAACTTTCCCATTCTAATAGTGCATTTTTTTTCTCCCATTAATTATGTCTCAGCCACCTTTTTCTACGCAATGAAATTATCTGTGACAATTGCCCTGGGCCGGCAGACATAATTGAAAATACATTCACACAAGTCGTGACATTGACCATCCCAACCGACAATTTTGTATTCCCGCTTAACTGTGCAACCTGCAGAATACATTCCACATTTTGAAGTTGCTGTGAGGCAGGAAGGTATAGCATTACATACATACCCTGTTCAGCCAACATTACCACCACCTTCATGTAAATCCATGTAAATTTATGCAAATTTATGCCACGCCCAGCGGGCCCTACACCTAGTGCCCAACGATGGCACTTTGGTGGCCATCACAGACAAAGAGCTCTTACAAATTGCTAGAAGAATGCTAAACATTTGATCCTGTACTACCTAACCTCACTTACAGGTAGCGAGCAGCCCGACAAAGATCGCTTCAGATTACATGGAATTGTCTCAAGGGAACTCCCCTGCCACGTCTGTCCGAGGAGCGAGATCGGATGGCCACCGCTGATGCCAACAAGGCACAGAGCGGCAACGCGGTCGCTTCAGAGAAGATGTACTCGATGCCTAATGGGTGGGAGGCCCATTGTGCAACAAATGCAGGCTATTATGACTACATCGGGCAAGATGTGTAACAAGATCTGTATGTGGCTTTTGATGGAACAACGTTCGGAGCCCATTGATAAACTGGATTTGTCATCCTGGTATGAGCACGTAGGTTTAGAGCAGGCCTGAAATTTCAAGGTTTTTGTGATTGGTCCCAATTAACAGTTGCATAGCTTTCTCAAGTATTGGAGAGGGGGGGGGAAGCAATCAATTGTTGTGCGTACTCCTGTTGATACATGTGGAACGCAACCCCATGCACATGATTTGGAATAGGCCTGGCATCTGGATAATTTTAAACTGCTAATAAGAGAGAGGGGGAAAGAGGGGGAAAGCCATCATGTGGAGGTCACTTCAAGATCATTGGAGGTCAAATTTGCATCATTTATGCAATTTTCCAAACTATGTCAGATTTGAACGAAACTTGGTGGATGGGGCTACATTTGTTCCAGGAAGAGTTAAAGGTCATTTCAAGGCCATCGTGGGTCAAATTTGCATATGTCAATTTTTCGTATCTCCCATGGATTACAACAAAACTTGGTGGATGAAGGCTATCTTGGCTTCTGGCCAAAATGGGAGTCTTAGATTCTTCTTCCTAATGATCGCTCAAAAGCGGGGATACACATGGGGCGGTTACCCGCCTACACATGTCTAGTGTTACTCCGTTCTGTTGTAGCCAGTCACTAAAATTCAATATGCAAGTCATTGTCTATGAGAAATAATTATTCGACTTGGTGAAATCCGGTCAGGGTCCTAATGGGGAGTACTCCCACATAGTCCCTTGAACTCCAGTGTATCAGAGTCAATCAGTTGTGACTTCACTCAAGTCATGGCTTGTCACAGTACTGCTCTGTTCACAACATGCAACTAGATATGTGTAGGCGGGTAGACTGCCCACATGTATATCCCCGCTTTTGAGCCATCAGTGGGAAAAAGTATCTAACCCCTCTAAACACCCCATGAAGACCTCCATTTTGGTCAGGAACAAATGTAGCCACCACCCACCAAGTTTTGTAGTAATCCATGGAAGTTTGAAAAATCGCATGAATTTTGCAAATTTGACCTTTGATGACCTTGAAATCTAGCGTAAGTTATATAAGATATAATGGCAAAATGAGCATCAAGAAGAAGAAAACTTGGCGGCATTTATTGAAGGGAGAGAGAATTTTCCTAAGAATGATTTTCCACTATACATATATACAGTGAACTTTTGAATTGCACGACATGCCTTGGGCATGGCCAGTCGAATGTGGGTCATTGTCAATCCAAGATGACCCACATTACCTTCCCTAGGTCATTTGACTGAGGTAGGTATATCAATGAATAAGAGTTGTATGACCCACCCCTGTCAATGACTCACCTTTTTCGAGGTATAGGGAGAGCATCATACAAAATAGTAGGATGCCAAGACAGTATATATATAGTTTTAATACAGACCTGGATTCCTCCATTTTATCAAGGGCACTCATCTCATTTCAGTATCAAACTTTCTCCAGAAAACAGCATCAGGCAACGAGTGAATCCCTCTTGATACAAATAAATACATCACATAAACATAGCTTTTGACTATATCCAAACCTAACCTGTAGCGTTCAATTTAACAGGTGCCTGGATCTCCAGGGAAACCACTCAGACCAGGGGCCCTTCTTTCCTCCGCCACGACTCTTGACTGTGCACGAGAACAGGGAGTGCCGAGCCCACGAATTATCGAGCACACCCATCAGCGAGCGAGGCTTCAAACTCGCTCGCATCTCGGCAGCTGAGTTTCCCCGAAAAAATTAAACAAGAGTTTTCCATCAGCGATGAATGATGCATGAATCGCCCAGAGAAGTACTTTGGATGAACAGTTGCGCGCAGGATCACCACTGGGAATATTACTCACCCAATAACTAACAAATTTCTTTTTATCGGGATAACACGTTTAATTTCCAGAGCCGGTGCCGCTGCATAGCCGCGGGCGAGGAGGCTGCTCTCCCCCGTTTGCCGCGTTGGAGTGATTTTCCCCGCCGTCAGGATCAATTTTGTCGCATCAGATGGGGAGACGCAACGCCAAATTAGCGGCAGCTCTCCAAAAACCCAACTGGCTAACGTTACCTTTGGCCGTCTTGCGGCGAACTTCACAGCCCATCAATCCTAATTACAAAGAAACACAGGCAAACCGTATTTTGGAAACAGACGAACGTCCCTCCGAGCGAGGATGTCGGACAACTTCCTGTACGAGCGCCGAGGGTTATCCAGCCATTACCGGGTCAGGTTGGATCTGAGAAAATTACTGACACTTGGATGGTGGGAGCCAGTTGAGTCTGGGGCTAATCGCATTCGCAGGTTGGATTCGACGGCCTGTGCAGCATTCACGTTTTCATTCAGCTTTTAGCCGACACGATCAATTATATGGAGACGGCGTTGGCAGGAGCAATCTGTATCTCTCATTAGGGAGAAAATGAGTTGTTTCTGCAGTTACTCTTGTTGTTATTTACAACCCGTCTAACAATTTAATCAGGCAGTGGGTGGGGGAGGGAGGGGGGTAGTAGTGGGCCGGAAGGTGAGTCTATGGAGTGCAAGGTGAGCAGAGGTAACTGAATTGAATGAAGAGAGTACAGAGGAAGGTATTACCCATATCATGAACTGGAGGCCCAACCCCAGAATCTATTAGAAATATGCCACTGCAGGAACTGGAATGTGCTGCTGTGCAGCATTTGGCTCACTTTGGAATTTCAAATCCAGTCTGGTCCTGGACCACAGCTCAGGTTCAGTCTAGCTGTGGTTTACAATAGTCACTGTCACAGTCAGAGAACATTGGAGGGGGTTGGCTCGGGACACAGGAGCATGGGGATTGAGGGTGTTGTGGAGGTACAGATAAGGAAAGTGTGGAAAGCAGATGACAGTGCAAACATGAATGGAGCAGGCATTTCAGTGTTGAGTGTTCATTCTAAACTCTCCTTCTCAAGGGTAGATGTTGGAGAATGTGGAGTTCAGGAAGCCAAATAAGGCTCATCGAGGAACCCTGGCCGTAGTGATTGTGGATGAGCACAGCGATAACTCGCCGTCTCTTCTCGATACTGCTCATATCACATCAAGGCAAGGGTGTAACCAATCCCAACCTGCTGCAGGGACCGCCTTCTCAAATCCCCTCGAAAAGGACGATCGGTGAACGTCAGGATCCGACCACTTTTCGGAACCTGGAGGAGCATGCATGTCCAACGTGACAGCTCACAGCCAACCAAAGAGATTTATTGCAAATATTCTAGAATAAACCCCTGGGACTCACACACAAATACACTGCAGTACAGCCAAACCATGAAGTTAGGACCAAGAATTTGCCCATTGCCACTGCAGGTACAGACACCTAGCGGGGAAAAAAACATCCGGTGACCGCTGGAATTCGAACCCGGAATGTTTGCTTGCGAAGCCTCACTGTCACCATTCTTCCGCTGATGTCGGTTTGTGTCATCAAAGAAAATAATTCCATGTGATAGTGATACATCGATCTCCGCTGGTTCAAATTTAAATACATTCTAATCTACACATCTCTATAATGCCGAGCAGCTGTGGGTTCAACGAGCCTGGATAATTAGGTCACACAGGACTGAAAGTAGGCCATAGGACAGTTCAAACGGTTCACACCGCTATCTCAAAGCCCGATCACCGACCTAGCAACCGTTAGAATCATCTGAATGTTATACCTTTCTTCCTATTTGTCCAGGTTGATTGATTTGCAATGCAGAAAACCTGCTACAAGAGTGAAGGAGGATTTTTTTTTTCACCTCCTTTTCAAAGTAACATTAATGATCTTTAAGTGAAATCCTGTATGTTAAGTACCCCCATCTTGGCAGGCAGAGTGATTGTGATGGAGTGGCTTAATTGGCAGGTGCTTAATAGCAGGGGGGGGGGGGGGAAGGGGAGGTGCAGGCGCCAATGTGGGATGAGGGGAATATGTGAATATAAACAAAGGCTAAGTCATATCATTCTTCCCTCTGTAAATGCATCAATCAAGGTGGATTTGCACAGAAGGGATTCCACCTGCGGAATGGGTTGGCTGAATGGAGTTCAAATCATCCTGAGTCATCAACAAGATGAAACAAGGGTACAACATTCACAGCAAAAAAATTCCAAAGTCCTCCCAATTCTCTTGATTCAGAATACTTGCCTGCAGGCTACAGCCTATGACAACTGCAGTGAAAACAAAGGACAACAGCCAGGGACGAAAATAAGAGGCATCATTTCTCGCCACCCAGTGAATAATGGATTGCGCCGTTAAGACGTCACAATAACAAAACCACCCCACTCTATGCTAGAACTGAATTACACTGAGATATTATTGTTAGTTGTTACAATCTAAACTGTATCATGATTAACCCTCACTGGGACAATTTATCATTGTGACATAATATGCCAGTGGCCCCACCACAGGATGGGTGAGGGGGAGGGGAACATGGGGCATGGGAGGTTGTGTGCCCTCCAAACATATATTGACCAAAAAAATATTTTTTACTCGAAAGTGCAATCAAGCAATCTTCATTTGTAGGGGGTAGAGAAATGCTACTGAGAATGGTACAAGATTGCAGAGGACGTAACAACATATGCATCAAAACAGTTGCCAACATTAAAAACTTGGCGCTGCCCCTGCATCATGCAAACATCGCTGTCACTACCAGATACGAAATCTGTAACTCATTCAGAAGATGCACTACACACAAAGGCAACAGGACGTATTATAGAACCTAATGTTTTGATTATCCCGAAAAGTACTTCAATAGGTATTTTCCCGCCGAAAGACATTGCGCGCCGGAAAACTGAGCAGACATCCGTCATAGAAAACGCTTTGAACAGTATGGTCAAGCATGGGAGTTGGGCTTGTGTGCCAGTCCACTCTGTCCGTCGCCATCCTGTTTTGCCAATGGTTGTTCAAGGTCTACATTATGATTATGAATAGCCAGCGGGCGAGACACAGGACCGCCTGGGATAAATTGAAATCTGTGGCAATGGACAGCACTTCATTTATAGTCATGGTGAGTGAATGGAAGAAGAAACTGCTGATTTTCGGAGAGGAGACGGGGGCTACAAGGAAGAGAGAGTGGGATGGAGGGTGGATCATACTCAATTGGGGTTTATCAAATATGAAAGACTAAAGTAACTTCCAACGTTTTTTTTTCTTCCACAAAACGATGTGTCATCAAAACCTTAAAGTGGACATGATGGGGCCTGCATCACTGCATGCACCCACTAGGCATAAAAGAAAATTATCATGAGAGTGTCCATATAAACCGCTGAAAAAAGACTAATCTACATAGAAGAGTGAAGTGAAATAAAAGCAGTACCTTCAATGGAAACAATAGTAAATGACTTCAGCAGTGCAGCTTCAACAGGTCCATACAAGTGTCAGCCTTTGGAAATGATTTCTATCCGTGCCACCACAATGTGGCACATTATTAGGGCACCTCCTGTGCCCTTTGTGTTGCTGTAAATGGTAGTATACTGACAACCTTTCAATATAGCAAATGAGCAGAAGTTTTGTATTCATAAAATATAATATTCTTGTCTATCCTACTACCCATAGCCGAGTTGGACTACATACTAGTAGCCTAATAAAAACCTACCGTTATTGCACTTTTCAATTGCATGACCAAATTCCACCCAATCCCATGGGCATGGTAATTTGAATGTGGGTCATTGTCTAACGCCCATGCCCACAGTGCGCACTTTTACCTAAATGGTCAGAGAGCAACTCACTTTATTCAGATCATGGCTTACTATTGGTCATTTTCAAAGAACATTATGAATGATAGTAGTGACTGAGGGGTGCATCAATGTACAAGAATTGTACGGCCCAACTTTGACAATTAATTCCTAAATTGAACGAAACTTACCTTAAGTTGAAGTTTGATCGGAATTTCATGAGTTCAGAGTTGTTCTACACGAATGGAATTAAATGAGATTGTGCCAGGCCGCCGAGCCTCATCCGATTAGTGTGGTAGAAAGACAAAATTTCTTTTCCTTTCGAAAAACAGTGCACCACGTGCACTTTAAATTTCTGTACTTGTCAATACACTACGTGTATTTTCAACTTGTGAAGTGGAAGTATGCACTTTGTGAATACACTAACTAGCTGAGCTGTTGGAGTGTACATCCGTACCGTTCGGCAGTAGCGAACACACTGAGGACTGAGTAGGCGGCGCGGCACAATCTTATTTGATCACGTGAGTGGTACAACAAATTGGAATTCAACCTGTATGACGAGGCTTTGGTCGTACGTCACACAATTGACGACGAGTGTACAAAATGTGTTTTAAATCTATAGAATTATTCCCCCTTTGAAAAATTTCAGTCTCAAAAAACTACATGCGACAATCAAGACAACAGGGCAACCAAGACAATGAGGGATTTCCCACACATTTAACCTTTCACTGGAAGCTCACTTTAGCTCAGAAAATAAACACACACTCATTCCCCACAAACTTCCCCCAAAGTCACCTCTCACATGACAAACTAAATGTATGATTCAGCATTGGATTTGTTACTTCCTATTGGAAGCATCACTCCATCCTATGAATAGAACTTCAATATTTAGAAAGTAAACCATTTTTTCCCTCCCTAGCAGATAGTCCACATTGAAATTTCCCAGATCCCGACATCCCCATTAAAGTAGAACTTTCAGAGATCGAACTTCCTAACAAATTCCCTCCTTTACCCGATGGGCCACTTGCATTAGGTATAAGCTTGTGGAACATGGTTGCACATAACGCAATGCTCACCAGGGCCTTAGCCAGGAATTCGAAATAGGGTGTCTCACTTGTGAACGATGAAAATCACTATAGCACAAATGCACTTACAAATCGCGGGCACCAGTGCGGAGCGCGGGTCAAGACCGAAAGACGCCAGTTTTGGTGGAGTCAAGAGAGCAACTTGGCATGTCATAATATGCCCACTGCACGTCAAAACGCACTATGTCAATGCTTTTTTTTTTTTTTTTGGGTGGCCGTCCCAAGGCCATCTCACAGAAAATCGGCCGTCCCCATCAGTGTCCTGGCAGTCTCAATGATGGTGAGACGCCCCTCTGGCTAAGGCCCTGATGCTCACCACTAAGCAGTGTAAGGGTATAGACAACATAGGACCTCAAATCAAGTGATCCAGCTGGATGGCACAGAGGTATAAGAATGATTACTAACAAAAACCAACAAGCCCCCATCATCACGGTTCCTGGGGTCCCTGCGAAGGACGAGGGTGCAATAGCTGAGGCCATCAACCACAGCTTTGCTTCTGTCTCGCATGGCAGACCGCCTCTGAGTGTAACTGATGTCCCCACCTACGCCCCAACGAGACCTCCTCCACAAGTCCATGTCTGGGAAATGTATGGTGAGCTAAGTAAATTGAAGGTCAACAAGGCAGAGGGGCCAGATGACCTCCCAAGTAAGCTCATCAAAGAGTTGCTTGTGAGCTCAGTATTCTGTTACTGATATATTAACGCATCTCTCGCTGAGGGTAAAGTTCCACAAATTTGGAAGGATGCCAATGTTTCCCCTATCCCCAAAGATCTTCCGGCTACTGCCTCCTGACTCAGACCAATATCTTCAACGTGTCATCTTGCTAAAGTTTGTGAGGGGTTTGTGGCCAATTGGGCACGTGGTGATATGTCAAGTAATATTGATCGCAACCAGTATGGTTGCATTGAAGGATCCTCTACTACTCATTGTCTGGTCAAGCTCCTCGATGTGCTCTATAAAGGAACAGATGTTGGTAACAAAGTGGGGTCGCTGGTGGTCACTGATTTCACTAAGGCATTCGATTGTGTTGACCACACCTTAGCAATCAGGCGGTTGTGCGAGCTTGGGGTGAGGGGAGAGGTCATCCCTTGGATATCCGATTTCCTCACCTCTCGCCGACAAAGAGTGAAATATCACTCCTGCTATTTCAAACGGAACACTTTATTGTGGTGTGCCACAAGGAACCAAACTAGGACCGTTGATATTCATTGCTATTATAAATAACGCCTTAGAACATGTAAACACTCATTGTTTCAAATATGTTGATGACATGAGTATTGTTCGAGTACGACAGGTCACTCAACCAAGCCAGATGGGACAGGATGTACAAAACCTAGAGACCTGTCTGGGCCGACAACAATCACCTGCAACTAAATCAAAGCAAATGCAACTTATGGAAATATGCTTTAAAAGATCGCCTCCAACTCCGCATACATGCTAACAATTGGAGGTAAAGAGTTAGATGTTGTTGCCGAAACCAAACTTCTGGGGTTATTAATGCAATCAGATCTTGGCTGGGATGCACAGATCAACAGTATGGTCACTAAAGGCAGCTGTAGACTCTATATGCTAAACAGACTGAAAAGGTTTGGGGTTCCATTGGGGGATTTGGTTCCTGTTTATAAGGCTTACTTTCGCCCCTGTGGTGGAGTATGCAACCCGTATGGCATGGCGGCATTAATAATTCTCAGTCCAATCGTTTGGAAAGTATCCAGAAACGAGCTTCTCGCATTATTTTAGGTAGTTGGCTATAATCTAATATGCGGAGGGCCCTAGAACATCTTGGCTTTCCATCTTTGGCAGACAAACGCACCCAACTTTGCAGGAATTTTGCACTCTCCTGGTTGCACAAAAACCAACAGATATGCCATCTGTTCCGACCACTAATCGCCTCCATGGTATATCTCTTAGAAATCCTAAGCCATACCAGGAGGTTAGATTCAGGACAGACCGGTATGGCAATAGTGCTGTGCCATACATGGGCAGACTTCTCAACTAATCTTAATAGACATAGCCTACATTCCACACTTTTGCATAGACATTATTAAGAATTTGCTCAGGACAACTAATTATTATTTGCATTACTTGTATTTGTATCGTTCCCTATTGCTTTGTAAGTCTCTTGTAATTTGGCCCTTGGGCCACGAGTTGAGATTAAATAAAATACAATACATACAATATAATACAATACAACATTTCCTATATATAGCCTTTATTATTACAGCCCATTCTGACATTCTCAATATTCTTTGACCACGTCATCTCATGTTTTACTATGCTATTGTTAACAGAGATGTGTGAAATCTGTGTTGTGCTGGTAGGATAAGTTCTTCAACAACAACGTTCAAATTAGTGTCTGAAACTACTATGTTGACTAAAGTCGCCTATGGGACCACCATTTTCTCCCGAATAGAAATGATTTGAGTGCTGCAATTTTGACTGAAGTTCTTCTCGTAGATGAGGTATGGAACGATGGCATTCATTTTCAATATCATTGATGCTGATTTTCTCAATTATTCCAAAGGCTGTATGGGGCTTTAATATAATGTAATCTTGACATAAGAACAAGATCAAACAAGCATCTCCCTGCAACACTTTATGCAGGGCCATGACAAGTTCGAAAACAGAACCAGAAATGAAACATGATGATAACACGGCCTTCAAATTTGTTGGAAGAAATCTCTGATTACTCCTGGTACCCAAACACCCACAGCTCTGTAGGACGCATGCAGAGATTCCTGGGGTAGCACATGTGTAGCCCTGGGCATGAGATGTAAAAATAGATGAGGGGTATTCCCCTCTTCTCCCCCCCCTCTTGATGTAGCTGGCAGTGTTGAATTACATGATATCATGCTGTGATTCAAACACAAGAAGCCCCAAACAGATTTCAAATCAGAAGGCTGAATCAATCAATTGGCAGGATTTGTTAGTTTCAGACAGTCAGCAGCACATATGGCAAACGCAAACCTTAATTCAATGAATATGAAAGGGGAGAGAGGGAGGGGGAGGCGGAGGCCCAGGTGGTCACAAAGGGGGGCACAAAATTGGACTGGCCACTGTCAGTGACTGAAAAAAGGGTGCCATCCCCTTTGGCTTTTCAATGGTCAGATGCGAAATGATGATATGATAAAAGAGCATATTTCCCGAGCACATTCATGCTGTACATGCGATTTCTCCCACTGTTTGACCAGTACCGATAGAGGGGGTGCGCACACTTGTGCCCACTTCTAAATAAGCCACATAGGCTGTTCAGCAGAACGAGTGCGACATTGCCAATGGGTGTAGGGAATGGTACCTACTGGCTACTGTAGTCAAGAGATTGGGGAGCAGGGCAGAAATGATGTGGGGGCTCAGGGATATTTAAGCCCTCAAAAAGTACAACCACAGTAGTGATTTGGCCTATGAGAGTTAGTGTGGACCCTTTCGGGGAAAATGTCCATCAATTTGTCTGAGGAGAGCCCTCATGAGGCGATTATTAATTCCTGCCCTGTTGGGGAGAGGGGGATTGTGAGAAATGGTTTGTACAGGAAATTAATCAGGATGTGTTGCCAGTAAAGGTGATGAGGCAAGAGTGGATGGGTGGGGGTAGACTGTGGAGGGAATGGATAGGTGAAGGTCGACTATGGAGGGAAGGGTGGGTGGGATGGATTGTAGAGGGGGAAGTTTGGTGGAGTGGAAGAAATGTGGGGACTGGGAGGAGGGTAAATAGGGATAGACTGTAGAGGGAGATATGCAGTGACTATGAGCATAACCAACATTGATAAGTGGCCTATAGTCCTCAAGAAATAAACTACAGGGGGTGGAGGTTGTGACCCCCACCTCCAACTTATAGGAAGGCCTCCATACAGAATGTTTTTTACCCACACAAAAATTGTTCTTCACTGTTTGGGATCCCCACCCCCAACAAGTGGCTCCAATTGTACTACAAGATACAATAATACATGATTTATTGAAGGAAAGATAACAGATAAGAAAGGAATCAATTGTACCCAAATTCCAAAATAACTTTTCAAACTCTAAATAAAGAAGGAACAGAGCCTAAAACTGTAACGTTATAGAACCCCCAAGGGGAACCTTCAACACAAGGGTCAGGAACATCATGCATGTTTATTACTGTCTGCCATCATCGTTGATCCCAATGAAAAGGGAGTCCAGATTTCCCCAAAAACAGAACCCTGGATTTTGTGATGTCAAGTACCCATTGTGCCAATGCATTGTGCTAGAGCTTCAGGATTAGTGGGTGACTCAAAGCAGTAGGAAATGGGATTGTTTTGGGCCTCGGAGCAATCTGTCTACAAGATGGCCTGAGGTGCATGTTATACTGAATTATTACCAAACTTCAAAACAGAATGCAACTTTGAATGGGATTGGTATAGGGATTTGCCGGAGCTAAAAAAGGTTAGAGAGTGACTTGAGCAGCAGGAAGTGGGGATGTTCTGGGCTATAGTAATGGTGCCAAACTACCAATACCCAGTGCCAACCACCCTGTGTACGACTGGTACATGTTTCTCTAATGATGATTCTCCTATTAAACCAGATGGGAACAAGGAAATTACAGCTGAAGAACATGTAGCAGGTCAACAGTAATTGCTGACTGCTAATAGCAGGCACTGCCTTCAAGCTGCGATGCAAATACGCATCTAGTGTTGTGCTATGAAGTTGTGATGACAATGAAGACATAGAAACACAAGCACATACATGTGTAGACAGGCAAAGTAATGAACAGAACAATCAATGAAAATTAACCTGAGGTCAATTACTTATCGTGGTACCATGAAACTAAACATCCCCGAGGTCAAGTGGACAGTCAGAAATGGGATGCATTGTTTTTCACTTTTTCGTTTTCGAAGATTGCCAAGTAAGTTGTTCCAAGAAATGTTTTGATGCAAGCATGTGCACCTGCATCCTCAATGAACTATTTCATGGGATACTTGTGGAGCGGAGAACCCAACCTATACCGCCCTGCAAGGGTGCAGACCTCCAGGATACTGCACTTCACATCAGAGCTGCAAATCTTTCACCGGGTAGCCGGAATGGTGCAATGCCTCTCTGGCGGCACCTCAATGTGGGAGTGAGGATAACCCCATACGGACGACAACATGCAAATTGCCTAGCCCTTGTTTCTCCTTGCTGGTACCAATGAGATGCCAACAGGCCCTAGGGGGGGGGGAGGGGGGTCTAGTATGACCCAACAGGGATTCAAACATTATTATTGGGGAAGAGTCTTTGTGGTTAACCCGACAGGGATTTGAACCTCAAATATTTAGACTTGGAATACCACCTTGCAATAGATATGTTTGCTCATTGCTCTATGACCAACACATCTGTGTATCAGGTGATTCAAGTAAGGCTGCAGCCAAGCCCAGGCTGCTGCAGCTGCAGTTGCAGCTGCCGCAGTCCGACTTTTGACAAGCCGTCTGACAAGCACAGTGGCCATGTGCCAAATAAACAGCCATTGGGAAACTACGGCATCGTTGACAACAGAAGAGAAATGAACGAGGCTGTGTGTTTTTGCAGACTGACAGAAAACTTCAGGAAAGAAAACAATTGCAGAGCTGATTGTTACATCCGAGTGCTTCCTTGTGTTGATACTGAGGCAGTTGGATTAGTGGGAAGTGCCGACACAGCAGAAGGGGGCCGGACGGACGTAAACTCAGCATGGGAACTACACGCTCCGACGACCTGTGCTGTCATGAAGCCCAAGGAAGAACACAGACTGATGACTGTCATCGAAAGCCTTCACTGATTGGCACAAATAGGTGGCCTCACATGCTGGGGAGGGGGGGGGTGGCTGATAACCGTTTCCTGGCCTCTTTCTACACATGTGTGTAAAAATATTGACATTGCAGGCATGCGTGCACACCAAGTGGAACAGCTGCCCAGCCCGCCAAGCAGATCCCATAATCCAAATGCCCAGGTGGAGTCTAACCTGCCCTGCATCAGTGGAAATGTAAAGGAAATCGGTTGTAAAACGAGCTCAGGGTTGCCAGGGGCATCATAAGGGCAAAATATGTGATCGCCAGTCATCCAAACTGTACATCAGAGAACACATGCCAAAAATTTTCTGTCAATGAATGGTTATAGACCATATCACAAGTGGCTTTGATGGTTGGGTTCAGCAGTAATAGGCGATTCGAACAGGGCTGACTGGTTAGTGGTGGCACACTACAGGAAATGTGCGTGTGTTGATATAACTAGGCCATGAGGGGAAGATCAACAGCTTGACACAAAGACTAGACATCCATGGGAACCACATATGTCATGCATGCAGCCACAAAGGGAACGAACCTATGATAAGCCAGTTCAAAGTTAGTTTAATGAGATGATAATGATATTGTGTCAAAGGTCATGAAGGAACGATGGCAGTTCGACGTTGAACGTACAGAGAGCAGAACGATTTTTTGAAACGCCCCTGCCGAAAATTTCAAATCCTGCCAGCACGAAAACTTCACAGATTTCCCCCATACCTTTCAACAATAACATCCGGATGAATTGTTTGCGTTTTCAAATAGTGGTGACAGATTAAAAAAAAGCCGTAACTCCATCTTAGTGGGGTGCTCTTTGCAACTCCGCCCCTAACTCCATGCATTGAATTGACACGTCGTAGGGACACCGTTCTTATTTTGCCCGTTGCATAACGAGCAGGTCTGCTTCTTTCTTGTATTGATTTGCCTGCGTTATCGTTTATGATTTCTGGACCCAATACCTGGATCATGAGGATTTTATACAGATTATTAGACCTGGAATATTCACGTCGCACAGAATTCTCTACTGAGGATATCGTTAATTACCTCTCTTTCAACTGAAGAATTAGGAAGGTGAGTTGGGAGCACAGTGAATAGAGATGTTTACAACTGAGGTCCACAGCCTATTCAACTCCCAGTAACTCTGGGCCACTGTGCTGTTATCGTGGCTTGCATCACTATATGTGACCACTCCAAATTATCATTTACTATTATTGTTATCATTGCTGTTTGGCCGGGGTCGGAGTCCACCCCTACAGGGGTATTGGCCTGTCAAGTTCAGTCATTCACACACAAACATCTTGATCCCCATTGTAAACGAAGGAAGCAAGCCACAGAATCCACCAAAAACAGTTTCAGTATGTGAATCTGCGAGCTACGAATACTTACCCATATTGCAACATTGCACCCTAATTTAACACAATCTACCAACCCTGACAAATTTGGAGCACCCCATCTGGCCACACTATCCTCCTAAATTTGTCAGTGCAATATGGGTAAGTTGAGTATGCGTACTGCGTAGTGATTGACAAGTGACAACGCCCCTCCTCCTACGCATTTCCCACCAGGGAAGGAAATGTTTGTGAATCGATCATGCCTATAAATAACAAGATACTGAGCAACTTCTTGGGCTTATTTTTTAGAAAGCGGTAGCAGAAAATGAACCGACCCATTAGTAGTCTGGTCAATTCCACAAAACAATATTCCCCAGTATCCTTTTGTAAACAGGGAAGGCCAACAACATAATAAAGGACCCCCTTCCCCCCCCCAACAATAACATTTATGCAATAGGGAAGGAAATGTTTCGGAATTGAGGGGATCTCTCAGCAAAGGCATTTCCTCTTATTAAAGGAGAGCGAGCGGTTCCTTGAATTTCGCTCACTAATGGCACAACCTTCCTATGAACTGATAGAACAAATAGAAAATTTGAGCTGACCTGCAAATCATTCACTCGCCTGTAGTGTGACATGGAAGAATGGAGGTGGGGGGTGAGGGGGAAGGAATGCACTCCTATTCCAAAGATTACCCAATGACAATATCTCACACGGTGAATAATATTGGGGGATTAACTCATCATGGTCCTGTATAGAAAGATGTTAGGTGCTAGAGCGAAACCCCTGGGAAGTGGAGTCAGGGACAAGAGGACCGTCCTGGCTGACCTTCCGAATTGGGGGGGTGGGGCTCCATACATCTAGCTGTTTTTTGACACAACATAGCATGCCATCAACAGAAAAATAAAAAAAAAATTTTTTGGCATCACAGAGTACAACCCATCAATTTTCTTGTTTCTCTTCAAAATAAGAATGTTAATGTCTCTTTCAAGAGATCAATCGGATTCCTTGCGAGGTTCACTACAATGAGTTGATAGGCCGTGTTATTCATCCCTGTGAAGGAAAACATGGCAAGAGCTTAAGCAGTGTCGAGTTTTCTGAACGTAAAAAACCGAAACAATAGAATACAAGAGGAATTGTTCAGGTTGTTTAGCACACACATCACGAGTTATTGCACAATGGGTTGGAGTTCAGTTCATTCTTGGTCTCGGCGCCACGTGGTGCCCGCATCCGTTCTAGTATGTGTATCGAGAAACACAGTTTCTGAGGAACACCATCTCTATTTTTCTGTACTGGCCAGTGGTTCTCGCTTCCAAGGATAAATTGAGATGAATGTTGTCTTCATTCATTATGTTTCCATTATTGGAAGAATTGAATACCCCTAACCCCTCCCTCCCTCCCTCTTCACCTTTGCCAAGAAGATAGATAGGTAGGTGAAGGGTAATACAGGGCTTCCCCTGAACTTCTCTTTCCACTCGCCCGACGGGCTAGTGATCCTCATTTGGTCGCCCGCGAATGTCACTCACCCTGCAAAAGGAAAGAATATTTACCATTGTCTACCTAATTGCCTACTGCAGTCGCTGACAGTATCCTCCCCGCCCTAACATGTAATGAATGCCAGTCAGAATGCCGCTCTATCCTTCTCCCTTCTCTTAAGCGCTTTGAGGCTTTGCGCTATATAAACACTACATTATTGTTATTATTGTTATCATTAGTAATCCAAATCTGAACCAGAAAACAAGAGGAAATATTTTGGACTTACCTCACATTTGTGGAGGTTCGACTGTAGAAGGGACCACATTCAACGACACAAACGTTGCAGCCCTGCAGGAAAAGAACATGAATGAAAGTTGATTAGGTCTCAGGATACAGACGATGACTATATCCAGCAAAAACGAAGAGAAAAATGCAGATGAGCCTACTTAATCACTGGAGTTCTCTCCGTGCCAAGACTGTAATTAGTCTGCAAAACATCCGGGCCATTCGTCCCAAAATCCCCCCGCAACAGATTAAGCACGCCACAACTCAGATCAGAAACACTTCATTAAACTCCTTTTCTCCTTTTCGCGACACTGCATCTTTAAGACAAAGGGATGTAATACACGTAAAGACATGCATGGATATTTGACTAACAGCATTTAAAGGGCAATGCATGGAAAACGATTTGGTTTAAACTTGCGCAGGTGAAAAGAAGACATATCAATTACACCCCACACCCAAAATTTGGAGATTCTAGCATATTGCCATGTTTGAGGTATTTCGTTTACTTTTGAGAACTTCAAGGAATTTATGACATAACAGGGGGAAGGATGGAGGCATCCCAAAGACTCACATGTACATTTTGTTGGTCCATTAACATTAATACAAAAAGGACATTCATTAGACATGAATTAGAATCTTCTTTAATAGTCAGAAAAATGATTTTTGTAGGTTTCCATTCTGAATCCCATCTATATTTTGTTTGGTACAAAATTATGAAAAGTACATGTTTCACATTGACTAATAGTATTATTGGGATCCTTCAGTTTTCCCCCATGATGTCACCATTGGGCAAATTTTGGCAATAGCAGATTGTGCCTTAGCTGTACACTCATAACCAGCTGAACTTTGGTTTGGCGAATATCAGCTGTCATTAATGTAATAAATAGAAGGTATCAAAAGCACTGTCATTATCGTACATACGACCAGCTGGCCCATCAAAGGTTAGGCTATGGTGAAGCAAACTCCTCTCTATTCGGGCACATCGGGATATTTCTATTGCACTACAGACATTTTTGGCTGACTGACTACATCCTACTCCTAATGTGTCAAACAGAATACACATCACTTTAGAGAGCCTTACAATCTAAAGTACAGAACAATGTCCAAGTCATGGTATCTAGACAACATTATTAGCAGTCTGTCTACAGTCCTGGTAGATATTTTTTATGTTCACCACATGTGTGAGGAGGCCTCTGACAACATAATTTAGGAAGTCTGGCCGCCCAGGTATGTTTGGGTCCCCCCGTGGGAAGTGCAAACAACTAATTGTATAATCACCGGGAAGGAATGCCATCATGCACTTCCGAGGGATGGCTAAAAACATGATCATAAGGCTGTTGGGGTAGTTGCCAGTGAGGTACCGGAGAATGACTCAGAGGAGACCTGTTAATGCCGTCATTAGGCCGTGGGAGGGTGGGGGATTATGAATACCAGATGGACGGGGAACGAGCAGCATAGGCAGACACATTCTAGGGGCTGTATGACAGAAGTTATGAACTAGACATGGTGATGAGGATATAGTCGTGATGCCATGGCGAGTTGACCAGAACAGATTGTGACTTGACCCAATCGGGGTCGGAGGGCGAAGGTGGTAGAGAGAGAACATTGCTCCTTTCCTGACAGAAATACTGGGTGAAAAATCAGGGGTAATGTCCCCCTCCCTGTTAATGTTCCCCCTCTCTGATAATGTTTCCGCCTCCCTGACAATGTTCCCCCTCTCTGATAATGTTTCCGCCTCCCTGACAATGTTCCCCCTCTCTGGTAATGTTTCCCCCTCTCTGATAATGTCACAGACAGATCACCACTAAGGTGCTGGAGTATGTCTTTTCACAAGTATCCAATTTTACTCTTCTTCAGGCACCACCGGGATTTACCAAAAAAGGCGGGGGGATTGATGTGGGTACCAATGGTCCCTCCAAAATGCAAACAAGCAAACTGTCAGCTATGTAGGTAGATGGGAGTTCAAGATACAATGATAATGTAAACATAAAAACATTTTATTACTTCTTTAATCATCCATCATAATTCGGATGAGCGTGGGTGGACATCTTGAGTGCTACAATAATGCCAGATCTAGCTAGCTAGTATGTGGGCATACTGCACAGGTTTAGTGGTAAAAGTTAAGTGTCATTTGCGCAATAAATTGAGGAAATCAAAGCCTCAAACCAAATTCTGGCCGATTCTGACCGAAAACAGGCTTGAAGGTAACCAAGGGAACAATACAAAGTCAATGCCAAGTGCCTTATTGAAAACCTGAGGAAGAGAAAGCAGGATATGAGAAAATTGCTACATATTTTCATCATCCTGCTCTTTATTTGGATAATATGTAGCAATTATTGTGTATTGAAACTTTGCGCATATATTTGTCAACTAGTTATCCTAAATGGGATCGAAAAAGGCCGCTTTTCGACCAATAGACTTCCTTGCGTCATTTGTGGTGTTTCAGAACAAGGCAATCATTTAGAACGCTACTTTGGTTTCCACCCATGTGAACCCCACCCAGCAAGCCTATTGGTTTTTTTTTTTTTCATAAAATTTATTTTTCGAAAATATGCGTGTTCCGAAGCATGGCAATCGTTTTTTGGACCAACTTACATTTCAGCCTCTTGAGACCTCACCTTGCGGCCCTCTTGATTTCTTCACAAATCCTTTTTTTTTTTGCGCAAATTTGTGCATTTCGGAACATGGCAATCGTTCTGAACAAGCTTTCACCTTTGCGCCTTGGGACCCACATTCCAATAGCAAAGTGTGGCATCTCAATAATACACATCCCCCCCGTTGCTGGAACGACTGGGGATATACATGATAACGGTTCATCTGTCAGTTGATGCCTACCTAGTGTGAATGCCATTGGAAACCTTGCCCCCTGGGGGGGGGGCTTGAGGAGTCAACTGTTACAACATCTCCATGAACCAAGCTAAATCCCGCCAAATGACTTGTAACACTACCCTCTGTATGCAAGACACTCTACCAGGAAATTAGTCAGCTGAGGGAGGTCAACAAAAAGAAAGGCCAAAAAAACTGAATATCACTCTCATCATGCGAGCATAACAAACCAGCGCTTAAAAAAACAACGGGGGCCGGCTGGCGAATTCGCCCCCGACCGCTGAAAAGAGCACCCGAAATCGCCGTGACGGGGGCGAATAAAAAATGAAATACTGAGAAAAATCGCCCCCGTAAAATTTCTCCTAATGCTCCAGTTCGGAATGGCCAGTTGTGAGTTTGATGGGGAAAATATGTCGCCAAATTCTCCGCTAAAAAAAACCTGCAAAAACGACGGACTTCCTTCCAACAAGTCCTAAAACATGGCCAGATATGCGCGATACTTTCCTCCTTGAACAGCCAAAAATACGACGGCAATATAAATCCCGTTGTCTGAATAGGCCGGAACGACGGGGAGGTCCGATTATGGCATGATCAGTATCGTTGATTACATACAGAGCTAAATACGATCGTAACATACCGATTATTGCTAAACCTAGAAGCGACATAAATTGAAAAAATTACTGCACAAAATTGGCCGTTATGATCGCTAAATACAAAATGATGAATTCACTTGACCTACGTGCTTACGTCCTGGTAACTATGTTTTATAATTTGCTGCTTGTATTTCCGCACTAGACCCCCCCCCTCCCCTCCTTTCCGATAAATAAAATTCTAAACTTAACACAGTCTAGTACATCACCATTCACTCAAACACCATACCTACACGTACGCCTACATTAGCCGATGCTGCACGTTAACTAAAATTGCCCGTCAATTCACTTAATCCTGAGCAAAGCCAACCTCAAAGTCGCTGTAATGTGATAAAATCATTGTGGAAGCCTGTTATCATGATTGCAATTCCATTAATCAGTGAATTGACCATACTCTTGTAGGTAACACAATGAAACAGTTAGTTACGATGTCAACTTTGGGAAGCACATGGCTTAGAAATGATAGCCTAACAACACATTGTAGTCAATGTGAAATTAAAACTAGGCTTACAAATTCTAGTCATGCGCGATCTTATGAAATTGGAATATGATTCGATGTGGTTGATGGTTTTAGGCCGGGCTTTGACCAAATGATGTGATTGAATAAATATGTTCGAACACTTCTGGTATGTTCTTTCATCGTCTGAACATGTTTCGGCATCAAACGATGAATTATCTGGTGTGAACTCCAACCAAAATAGGAAATTCATAACTGAAAGCATTAGGCTAGGCTTTTACTAGTTGAATTGTCAATTGCGTGAGTTACAATCTGTTGTCATTACTATCATTGTATGCATGGATTGCCAGCACATTGAAATCCTTATTTCTTTGGCTCAACATTTGATACAGGGAGATTAATCGACGTGCATATTGAGCCAATTTTTTTTTTTATTAAAACACAGGCAACGCAATTTTGCTGTACACTGCTGCAAGAGTGCAGCCATTGGAAAGCACATATCAGTGCCAACTGCCATGGCTCAGCTTACTGAACATACAGGTTCTAGGTGATGCCCTGTACAGTGCGATTGAATTCGAGGGGTGTAAAATATATACGCGATCAAAGCCTCTGCAGCACGCGATCGCTCCGTTAGGGTGGGGGAGGGAGGACGAGGGCATTATAGCCCGTGTGGCACACGCACCTGGACGACAACATCTCGCAATGGTACACAAAACGATTTTGAATCATAAACGATGGGATGAAAATTGTACGAAATAAAAATAGGGAATCATTTATTTTCACTGATTATTCTTCACAAGCAATGAGAAATAAGGTTGCTGACAAAGCAGTATTCAGTGGACAATGTCATGTCAAAAACTGGTCAGAAGTGAATATGTATTCAAAGAAGTGGCGCCATGACCTCTGTCTTTTGTGACAGGCTTGCAGCAAAACACAACGATGAGGACAAGACACACAAGGAATTCGTTGCAGTTAATTTTGAGTCGATCTTGGAACAGAAATGACAATGAATTATTGGACGATGACGAATATTTGTTAACAATAGTTTTATTGGTCGTCTTTATAAGACCGAACCAGCCCTATATACACTTACTAACACCACTACACACACAGGCAAGAACTTAGGGAAGCCCTAAATCATGTTCAATTTCGTATGTTCCTTGGCAGCTGGTGTTAGGGGTGGACTACTGGGAGTATGAAGAGTATTATATGGTGTTTTAAGAGTGCAGTGATGTTAATATATGCCTTCATGAATGAGACCAAAATTATCATTATTTAGCTTTGAACTGACAACTGGAGGAGCCCTCGGAAATCTAAAAAGTAGCCCCCGAAATAGCATTTACGGGGGCTCTTTTTTTTTTGAGAAGTAGTAAAGTAGCCCCGAATGGAAAACAAAAGTAGTTTAAGCCCTGTAACAAACACAGTATAAACAAACATTATGCAGGGTTCAAGAACCAATGTGAAACCAATATAACAAATCATATGATCAACCAACATCTAGATTTATCGGAGTATCCAGGGGCACATGACCACACTTGCAGGGGTGGGTTGGATTTCTATATTTATGACTTACGGGGCTGCTCCTTCCATGGCCTACTTTTTTCTTGTCAAATTCCAGACTATTTCGTTTACCAGCATTTCATTGCGAGCTACACCAGACATGCGGTGGGGAGGGGGGAGGAGGGGCAAGAGGTTAAGAGGTGGGTGCAGACACAATTGCGTTTCTGTTTTATCAGCTTCATACTTACCTAGCTTTGTGGACACTGGCGACACAAAATCCTTACCTACTCAAGCTAAGGGACCAGCTTCCGTTGCTTAGAGCACCAACATTTTTGGCACCCACCGCCTGCCCCCCCCCCCCCCCCCCCTCCTCCTTCCAAACCCCCCATCATTAGGTTCCAATGAGTACCAAAGCATTTTAGTTGGTTCAATATGAATTGTTGTTGCAAATATTGTAGACAGACACACACCCACATACTCTTCCTGGGAGAACAGATCTACTTGTCCCCCCCCCCACCCTCCCTCCCTACTCCCCCCTACTCCTCCCCTTCTCCAATATTCAACAAATCGCTCATTGACCAATTTTTATCACTAGAAATTATGGGGGAAAGAGGCTCACATACAACCAACCCCCACCTCCCAACCCACTTTAGTAAGCACACATTTTCACCACCAACACATTTTGTCATGCCTAAAAAATCTAGCAGGGGTTGCACATAAGAGGGTGAAGCCCTATTTTGGTGTGTGTGGGGGGGGGGGGGAGGATGCCGCAACCCAAAATCAAACCTTGGCTACCCTCTATTACACTGCACCCATAATCAAACCTTGGCTACCCTCTATTACACTGCATGTTTGTTGAGGATCTATCAACCGGTAGTACCAAGATCTCATTATGGTCAATTCTTCTCGCAATGATTTCTCTTATTTGATTTTTGCAAGGGAAATACACTAGCTGGGTAAAGAGGTCTCCAGGCAACGCAAACTGGAAAATATGAGGGTGGGTGATTTTATGCTGCATATTATAAGAGGCCACTCATCACGCTTGAAAGCAAACGGTTAAACTCCTCAGAATCAGTTGGGTTATAAAACTAATTGGAATAACAACACACATGGTGACCAAGATAAGCCAGCAAACACTGCTGGCTATAACAGCTACACATATCATGGAAGAACGAATAAAGTCCGCCTCGATTGAAATGATACAAAAAGAGGTATGGTACTCCTTGGAGATGATTTTGAAGGGCAACTGCATGCTTGGATACAACAAAGGTTATATTGTGGAGAATGGAAAACTGGAGAATGGAAAACTGTATCTATAGGTCCAACCCCATTTCAATACAATGTTCCTATGTGGAGTTTTGGCCTTCAAAGTTTGGGCATTTCAAGCAGAGAAATTGGGGAGAATCCCAATTGTGCAATAACGCATGATGGGAAAACAGGACAACCCAGGAAATCTGTATGGATTTGATTGTTCCAGTTTGTTGATTAAGTCAACGTTAGCAGAATGTTCTGTTGTCTTGCTCTCACCAAAGTAACCATCAACACCTACCAACCCACTACAGCAATCCTCTCCATAGAATAAATGTTTTTCGAAGTGAATTACTGTTTGCATTTCAATAGAAAACAAAGAATGTTGCAGGGTTGTGCAAGTATGACATCACTTATAATTGCATGATGGGATGCCTTTCGATCTTGCGCAATAAACATGCTCCACAAAACACAAACTTCAAATGACTATAACTCCGTAACGGAAAGTCCTATGAACTTCCCGTTTGGACTTGGACGCATTCCTTTTTATCCAAGCTATTAAATTTGCCCTTGTATATATCAGCCTGCAGTTGTCCTTTGAAGCGTAGACTGAAGATGCATCTTCCTCTTGCTCTGATTATACTTCCGCTGTTAATACTCCCCTTATCTCTTACTTGTCTAGATTTTGGTCTGTCCAAGGAATATGCAGAAGAGTAAACCTGCACACTCCGACCGCTCCACGCTGATAACGGCGAGCCCCATTGGCTCGGGCACAGTCCATCAGTCGAGCCGGAGTAACTGCCGGTACCAAACAGTAACCTGATCGAATTCATTTGCATTAACTGCTGCTTCACCGCTGATTCTTGGATTCCCCAAGCATATTGCTGTCGGAGTTTTCCATTGCCAGTTCCCATCAGGTTGCCCAACAGGTACCAAGTTACACCATCTGGTCTACGGCATACTCAGTAGGCCAACTCCAAGCTGCCTCCCAGGCCGGGAAAAAACAACAGCTTTAGCGCCTCTGCGCCTGGCCCGGCCACCTATAATCTTCTCTGGCGTGCCAGACTGCAACTCAAATTTCCTACCTCTGCCTGTCCCGGCCCGATCCCTTGTGCTACCCCGCTAGAGAGGGCAGCAGGTTCCATTTTGGAAGTCTTGGTTATGACCCGACCGGATATCGAACCCCAGTCCCCCGCGGGTAGGCCGACGCTCCAATGGGCCGACCAATGCATACAGTACTGCAATAGTAGGATGGCTACATTAAGTTCAGGTTTGGCACCTTTTGCGGAGCTGGTCCAAGTCGGAGATAGCCAAGGGCAATGAGAGCCACGCGAGTCTGTGAGGCAAAGTTTGCTTTCTCAGGGGTGGGGGGGATTATTATGTGGCCTAGCGAGACACGATTTCCGACTGGCAAGCCTGGATGGAGCGCAGTTGAGCATGGCTTAATTTGGAGCATGTATCGCTTTCATGCATTCCAACCCAAATTTGGGGTTCATGAAGAAATGAGGGGCTGAAACATCTGCAGGCGGGACTTTGGCCCATGGCCCGTAATACGCGACCCAAGCCTACTTGTTATCATGACATCAGGACTAGTGTTTTCATATGAATCATTTATCACATTGGTGACCTCATCGATGTTATCACGGCAGAGACCAACTTGTAGGAGGGCCATGTTAATATGTAAGTCATCGGAAAGATTTATCTGAAGGCTCTTTCAACTGTAACGATAGAAAATAATGCTCAAGCAAACTCAAAAGGCCAAAATAGGTACCGTCATACTGCAACACAATGGCTTCTGCACATAAGTGGTGGGGGCCCTAAGGGCCTGAACTGCTAGTAATGTTAGTCAGAGCGTACCATGAGAAACAAGAAGATACGGCCTATGGGCCCTTCGGGAAAGAGTATTTACACGAAAACATCTTCTTTAAGTGAAACACAACCTTGTAGGATAGCCGACTTGGAGCAGGTGCTCACATCTTAGTGTCGAATATAACTGAAGGGCTGGTCGAGTGGGGTTGCCCGTGGCTCTTTGTTTTTCTGCAATTAGGAGCTAGGAATATGACTTAGGCAATATGGTGTACATGTATAGGTAATGACGCTGAGTGATTCAAAAGCTCTGGACACAGATGAACATAACAATGAAATCAGATCGATCTGTGGGCGATTAACTATCGCGATAAATTGTTGACCATCAGAGATGTCACAAGCCTATTCAGTCTCCCAGCCGCTCCGAGTCGCTATATTTAGTGGGCTTTCACACTATAGTGTGGTGTGTGACTGGACCAATGTAACTGTTATCGTTATTTTTTTTGTTACAGTTTCCCTGGGGCTTCAAGAGGATGTAGTTGACTGGCAAACATAGTTCAGTGTCACAGCTGGTCATTCAACAAAATGGCAAGGTGACCAACTAGGAAATGACACTTCCTAGTGTCTGATAAATGAATAATTTCTATCAGCTATACAGCCACTTCTTCCTTCCTACCATCACTTTGTATATTTACTGTAGGGCCTATATAGTGTGACAGTGTTGACTTCTGACACAGTAATTAGGGGACAATGTCCTCTTGTACAGTCAGCACTGATAGAAAATTAGAGCACTATAAAACTATGCTATCGACATTTATCAACTTTTAAACACATTGACAATGTCTCATTGAGTATGTTGCTGAACACAGGAGAGAAGATCAATTGCCCTCTGCAAGTCATTACCTTTCGTTTTTCTGGGTATATATATGTTTTTCCTTTTTTAATGACACATCTGGCAAAATAATCAGAAAACACTCAATGACTCAAATGTTCAGCATTTTATCAACATTATCGTCCACATTCCATGGTACATTGTGCGGAAACACGCAGAGCCACATCCAGCCTCTTCCAACGGAGGCAAGAATCTTGTAATTTATTGCAGCGGAGCTAATCAGCCCTCCCTCACTGATGAGAAGACCACTCGTGACTCACATCCGTAAAGTACCCCAGGAATTGTCGTTTACGGCCCATTGGCAGGACACGGGTGGGATCGCTCCACTAGGAGGACGACGGCGCCCCCGGAAAATCAACGGCCATAACAATCATCACGACGGCAACAAATCTTATCTGCTGACAGTGGAGCAGTTTGGAGTACCGTATTGCAATGAATGAGGTCGGTCAGCAGTCATTAGCACTCGACTGCTGGACGCATGAACAGTTGTTGTTTCGTCATAATCCTCGTTATTACAAAAAGGTAGCAGAAAAGCATGAAGCAATTGTTATATGACCTTCAGGTTGGGTCAGACTGACCCAAATTCTATTTTGGTCTGGTCAAGTTGTTCTCATACCTCCCATGCACACGGTCCCAAATTAGGCCTGAAGAATCAGGTCAGTCAAGCTCTCAGCCAGTCATATGTACTCGTTCAAATTATAATGGGACAAATACACTTCTGGAACACGTGAAATTTTGGTGATAAATTTCGGCCTGGAAAAGAGAAGTACTTTATAGATATCCTTCAGAGAATTCTGTGAGAAGTGAATATTTTCCACATACATCCGTTATAAAATCCTTATAATCCAGGTATTGGGTCCAGAAATCGTTAACGATAACGCAGGAAAGTCAAGACGAAAGATAGAAAACATGCTCGTCACGCAACAGGCAAAATAAGAATGATGTCCCTACGAGGTGGTTCAATTATGCATGGAGTTGGGGGCGGGGTTGTGAAAGCAGCCCGATATGATGGAGTTACTAGGGGCAACTGCTAATCAGATGAGCTTAAGAAGGTGAGTGGGAGTGCAGTGAATACACTTAAGACTGTCAAACTAGCCATTCTCAGTTCGACAACGCGGGCGCACTTCTCACTTTTATCCGCAGCACCTTTGAAGCTCCTATTTATAACATCGGAAACAGACTCACGTTCCTTGGTATCATCCACACGCTTTGCACATGTATCCACATGAAACACTCACTGTTTGTACCTCTCTGCAACACGGCTCAGCATTCCACCTGCAAATCCGTGTGGAGGGAACCGAACAGTGAGCGATTTCTGTGAATGTGCCCACTGCACAGTCCTGCGGATGGTTTCATGGAGAGCCAGGCGAGACAAAAGTGAGAACAGGGGCCTCCCACTTTGAAGATGAGAAGATTGTACCTCTCGTTACCTTTGTATTCAGTTTTCTCTTGCCCTGCGCAGTGTTGCACTGAAGTGGATTGCTAGCTTCAGGCTGGAACCAATGGAAGAACCCCAGGCCTCGCCCCCTCCCATCGAACGTTGATTTCAAGAATGTCTCCCCAAAACCCACAGTAAAATTGGGTATAGGGTGTCCAACCTTTTTCATATTGATATAAAATATATTAAATATTATATATTCCAGAAGCTGCCTTGAGTTTAAAAATTTCTTTCAAAATCACTCTTCTTAGGAAAGCTCAGTAGAACGACTGACCTACAAGCCGGTTATATCTACTGAAGAAACATATTACATAGTGTGCAAAGCACCATAGCTCATTCTAATAACGCAGTTAAGTCACCGCAGTGAAAATTAGTCAACCTCAAGAAATATGACACGACAACGCGGGAGCATTAGGCGAAAATATTGAGCAACAAATTCTCAAATTCCAGGTCTCTCAGGGCTTACCAACCACTCACAAGTCACTTTCCAAGGGCGTCTAAATTAGGCGTGATGGCTTTATATGTGGCACTAATAGGCAAACAGGTTACGGCAGTCTCCGCACATGTAATTCCAATTCAACCAATGCTGCGTAATTGCATCAAATTATAGGCAGATTTTTTTTTTACGCCACAGAATTGATGGAGGCAATTACGGCCCTTATGTTTATCAACACAGTAAGTATTGTCTTGAGGGGGAATGACTCGTCAGTGCAAGAGAAATAAATATTTGATTCTTTATTAGCTGTACAAATAGAGAACACGATACACAACACAATCACTGTAGGCTGAATCAATCAGAAGATGAAGAGAATCCACAAACTTTAGTTTACTTGTGGAACACATTCACATGAAATGTCCTGTATTCCTAGTCTCACCTGCGATATATGGAATGATCCACATAATTTATAAGCGTACGTACTGGTTGCGGTTGATTGGCTACTTTTCGGGGAGGCCTCCCTTTGTAGTTTTCAGATAAATTTCTGTTTATTCTGAGCGCCATGATGGTTCCCCAGATAATCGCCTGATATGAGGTTAAATAGTCATTCATAATTAATCCTCGCTGTAATAAAGTTGCTGAATTTTTCCGCAACCCTCTTTATTAGTAATACTGATCTTATCGTTGAATTCAGCGGAGATGAATGTTCTGTGGCTAAGTTGAAACGTTATCTATAGACAGAATCAATGCATTGGAAGTTGTCCATTGGGACATTCTGCCACAAACCCCATGTTATGGCAATTCATAGGCGATGCACTTACCCTCTACCACTAACCTGTGCAGAAAAAGCATGGGGAAAATATGGCTCAGAATACGGCCACGAAAAGCCATGGAAGAGAGAGAACAGGAGCCCAGGGCCTGTCTCATGGCCCTTTTCCCGGCTCACGGCTCTTTTTTTGGCTCACTTTGACCCGGCTCTCGGCTCTTCTCACAGATTTTTCCCTGGCTCCTTTTTCTCTCTGCCGAGATTTTTCCTGGCCCCTGTTCCTCTATTTTCCATGCTTTCTTGGGCCGTGTTCTGAGCCGTATTTTCTTCATGGTTTTTCTGAGCCGTACTTTGAGCCGATTTTACTATGGGCTCCTGTTCTCTCTCTTCCATGGCTTTCGTGGTCGTATTCTGAGCCGTATTTTCCCCATGCTTTTTCTGCACAGGTTAGTGGTAAAAGGTAAGTGCAGTCAGCGCAATAAATTGCAAGTTGCTCTGCTGAGTCTACTCTATAAGCCTTTCCACAGTTGTAAGTGTGCATGCCCACTACTAAAGAGTTTGGGGCGGAGTTATGGACAAGATTCTCTCCCATAGCTCTCGCATCATGGACTATTTTTAAACTGTCACCACTCTCTGAAAACGCAACCAATTCATCCCATTTTGTCGGATGTTACTGTTGGTCAGTGGGGGGGGGGGGGGGGAGGATCTGTGGATTTTTGTGCTGGACTGCTGGTAGGAGGTGTAAGTTGGTACCCATGACCACCTTTGAAACAATAGCATTATCGTCCCATAAACTGTAACATGAACAGTCTTATTGCCAGATTGAGTAAGGAATATACTTAGCTAATGTATGAAATCAGAGAAAAATTTCTAATGATTGATGAACATGGAAGCATCATGAAGTGTGTTTATGTCAGGGTGCAAAATACCTTTCCTGCAATGGTTCTGTTTAGATATTTCTTACAATATTTGGTATTTTCTGGCAATTCATGCAAGCAATTGAAGCCATGTATCATGTATGTGACCCTGGTTATAACATTTGCCATTTGTCTATTGCTTAGACAGAGAAAGTTCAACGACAAACTACTGGTTCTAATCTCCCTCCACAGGCTACCTATTAATAAAGGATACTCAGGAAGTTGCAATTTACCAATAGGCTGATAATCGCCCTTTACTGACTCATTTTGGCCTTCCATGGCTATTCAGTGTGGGCCTGTGCTGGGCACCAAGCTGTGCCACATACCTAGGCCTACCTACAGTAGTAAACATAATGTAACAATAGGCCTATAGCTATAATAGCCTAGATGGATGCCTGAAGAATCTATAAACTAAGTCATGCATATAAGCTAACAGGGCCAACTTCCTTGTTTCCCTTGTTTTGAAATCTTACCTGAACAGCCTGGCCCCTGATAATGGGGATGGTTCCCACGGGGCTATTTGCATATTACTGAGGGGGGATATTAGTTGTCTAGGGCAACCTTAGACAATACAGCTACCAGGCATGCAATGGGCTCTGATGTTGAACTTCAAGGGGTGAAATTCAATCCAGGTTCTACAAGAAAGACAAGACAATTTATACCAAAGTGTTTGTAAACTCCAGGACTATGTTTGTTGAATTCTTGATTCCTACAATTGAATGAGGAAGAAAGGATTGTGGGTGGAAATGTGGAATTATAGGCTAAACAGCAACACAAAGTACTATAGGATAGGGGTCATTAGGAGAATGAGTGAAGCTATGAGGAAAACTGCAGGACCGGCTACAATAGCAAGGTATATTGTGGAAACTGTCTACAGATTCAGACCCAGACCCTGCAGTTAACTACGTATGATGTCCTAAGTGGATTTATCGATCTTCAAAGTTTGGTTCATTATGCGAAGAAATTACAAATTAGGGAAAGTCCTGTCCGTACCTGTTGGGGATAATACATGGGTGCACACAGTGACACCATAGACTACAGTAAATCATCAAATAAAGAGGCGCACGCGCAAGTGATAACACTTGGGCATGCGCCTCTACTAGCACTAGCAGCGGCGTGCAGTGGCAAATACGCGAAGGCAAATCTGGAAATCGAAGGCTTTAAAAAAGGGAAATGAAGGAGAAGGGAAGGGGAACAATGAAAAGAAATAGTGGAAAATCCAGTAGTTGGGAATAAATTGAATAACTGAGTGGGCCCAAAATGACACTGAGGGTTATGAGAGTTAAGTGAGATACAAGGAAGCCTGCTTTTCTTTGACACCCCACAAAGAGGTCACCTCCCCCCCCCCAAAAAAACAAGAGTTGGTTGGTCCACCCTGCCTATCACCCTCCCGCCGGCCCCCCACCCCCCCCCCTCCTTGCTCCTCTTCCGTGAGCCATGGGAACTGCAGGGGGAAAAAAACCCAAACGAGGGAGAGTCGTCTTGCCCCCTCTGACTCGGAATGCTGGCTCAGCCTGGGCATTGTACTAACGAAATTAATCAGAGCAGAAAGACATCTAAACAAGCATTCGAGGAACACTCCTATTGATCAATCAGGCCTCAGTTTTTTGGTTGGCTGATTTTTGGAGGCAACAAACAATTTAAGAAACTTTCATTCTAGAACATTAGTCTGAATTTTACTGTACACTTCTATCAGGACACGAAAGTCACAAAGTTTCCAGCATTTCAAGAGATAAATTTCCATGATGAATTTGCAGAATTCCAGGGATAAGAGGTTTTACTTATTTACAGTCCAGGCAGCTCTGGAAAGTCACCTCAGCCAACAAGTCTCCCTGGTGTCTTTGGCTGATCAAATGCTTAAATGTTTTTTCCAGGATTAGAAGCATTTTGCCCCAAGCCATGGACTTTTCCAGGATTTAAAGCATATTTTTCAATTCCATGACTTTTCCAGGGTTAAGCTGGGAATCCTGAAAGGGTTATTAGATGGCAATGCAAAAGACTAGAAAGAACACAGAGAGCATATTTCATCAGCCTAGGCCGCCGAAGATAAAGAGGGGGGTGGGGGGGCACTGGGCAAGGCGATGCTATCCTACATGTAACTGCTTTCCATACAGACCCTATTACATGCGATACTCCGCAACGCCATGCCATCCACACCACAACAGCACCACAGCTTCAAGACTGTTAGTGGCACTCACATTTCTTTCATCAAATTTATGGCTTTTATTTAGAAAACAAAATCCCCCCCCCCCCCCCTCCAATCATATTTGGAATGTCAATGCAGGGTCCCAAGTTGACCTTGCACCCCCTTTCATCCCTCCCCCTCATTGAGGTCTATCTATTTGACCCTCCTAGCAGAAGGTCACTGGGCCAAATACTACTGGTGTAGTAGTAGTAGTATCACAAGCAGCAGCAACCTGGCCATTGCAATGGTGAAGCCCTACTAAGCTCATGACACTAGGCCTTCAGACACTGTGGTAACAATGTATAAACATAGTACAGTATGTTGCACATCATGGGTGTAGTACATTAGTCCCCGGTTCAGTCCTCTCCCTGCACAGTAGGCTTCTGCTGAGCAGACGATATGCGATATAGAGGGGGCTATTCCTCACTTGATACTCAGCGTACCGTCTGCAGGGTTCCGTTGAACAAATTCCCCAAAGTTGGGATTCTCCTCAATAAATCATGTGACGTAGCTTGGTCAACCACTAACAGAACATAGGCTTTGAGAACATTATTTATACCTGATTGGAAAGATCTCCCATCTACTGCATCGTTCAATGTTAGGCTTGGCCCAGAAGGCCCAACAGTGTGTAAATAGTCAGATCAATAGCACCGCAAATTAATACATTACACAATCTTACAGGTCGTGGGATTACTAGCGAATGGCCGACTGCGTATTAAATAATCCTGAGTTTATAGCATGAAAAAAAAGGCTTGATTAAGGCCTGTTTCAACGGGCTACTGCACAGAGGTTGCTCAACATGAAAGTCCTTGCGCTATTGGTAGGGAGGGAAAAGGCACAAACACATAGCAAGGGCTATGGGAGGGGGTCATGTTGCCACTATTTTGGGAATAATCCCACTACATTCTCACATAACAGATGTTTTCATTATTATTTGAATATGTGGTTCATAACCTATTCCCCCCTTCCCAGTTAGAAAAGGGTGCTAATGTTCGGCATGTCCGTAACCTGTTATTCCGAAGGGTCTTCCATTCTGGAGGGTCTGTTAAGTCCGGACTGACCATTGGGACCAATAAGTACTCTTTCATGGGGAACTTACCCGAGTAGAAGCTTTCACCCCTTGCAAAAACCCCAAAAACTGCTGAATTAATTGTTAGTTACCCCCCCCCGTTAGGAGGGAACCGAATAAGGCTCAGAGCTGTCCAGGGGTTAACTTATCAAAAGAAAGAGCCCCTCGTTTGTGGAATCTGGCATGGACCAGGGGTTATTTGGTAGACCAGGGGCTTGATCACTTTCTCGTCTTCTGCATTGAGGAGGAGCAGGGCTTCAGATGAGTAAATCAACCAACCCAAGGGCTATAAACCTAGCTCACAACATTACTACATACACAGAAGGTCAGTCTGCCAACGAAAGATTGAAATAGGCCTGCTGCAACCTGGGCAATTTGCCTCCACCCCTCCCCCCCCCCAAAAAAAGAAAAAAAGTTGGTTCATACAATTTCATTAGGACCTGGTTTCTTTCATATATTTCAGTGGGCTATAGCCCCGGGCCCCCACTTTATGGACCCTGCCTCCTATGACCTCCGCTCGTCTTCAACAATCCTTCTCATTGTTTGAGCTTTCTCCTCTTTGGCACCAAAATTTGGGGGACTTGTGCCTTTCTACGCAATTGAACTACATGGATATTGTCAAAGACAAATTGAAAGAGTATCTTTTCCGGAAAACATTCACATCCTAGTAACCACAATTTATTGTCATTTTACCCACAGAGTGTTTTTTATTGGTGCACATGGTATTGACTTTGTGTTTTTTACTGCCGTGCTTTCCGTTTCCGATAATCCTGTACTGAGAGGCACTTTATGAAAATAACCTGTCATCATTCTTATTTGTACAATACAAGACATCTGAACTGTTTGTGTGTATAAAATGGCACAAGGGTTTTCCATGTTGCCCAAGTCTATGCACAAAGCAGAGCTGGCAATACACAACAGGCACACCCATGTATGTGCCTAGTGCAGTCGCATATCCTCGCTCATTCTCCAGGAAATTGCCACCTGGGGCAGCCTGATAAAAACGATTCCGCTCCATTCCACTTCCGCCATTCCGCTTCACGGTAACACATGATGCAGACATTTCATTGCAAATAAAAAACCAAAACAGCGAACATGTAGCTTCCATGACACTGGCAATCCCTCCACATATTGCACAGCTCCCCAAGCTTGCACATAAAACAGTTGGCAATCGGCATATTAGCAAATGTTGCGGTAATGACATGATCGAAGGTAGGCCTATTTGTCTCCCATAAACAGGCATATAATGGAGAAAAAGGCTACATATGTCTTCGACCGTGAATGTATGCAGAACACGTGCATGGAATTCGATGGCACCAGCGATAACAAATTAAAATAATTATATAGCAACGGATTGTCAACAAGTTGCTGCTCCGGGGATTTTACAAGATCACGTCGAGAATGGAAAGAATAGAGTAGAGTCTTCGGCTATATCCCGAATGTAAAGTGCGAGGTTTTGTACAAGCCACCGTGGTTTAGTGGCTGGTTCCACTATCTCGCATGTAAATCACAAAGGCACAAGATATGTTTCTTGATTTACTTCAACTTTCTCTGGGTTGTTTCCATTCAAATTTTTGACGATCCTACACACTTACTTTATGGTCACACACCGCGGTACGTTCAGCAAACACCCTCAAACAACACACAAAAACCCCACAAACACTCATTCAAAACAACCCCCCCCCAACAAACCCACCCCCCCGCAACCCCCCCCCCTCCCCGCCTTCTGGCTATTGTGCAATTGCAACTGTTCACAGTGCCACCCTGCGGAACTTCCAAGTATTTCCCCGAATCCTGATGTCAGTGCGCACTGCGATTACATTGTTAAGCCCAGTGCAGTACCCGCCCCTTGTAAACCTATATACTCTTCAACTTATCTCCGGAGAATTTTAAATTCTGTGTTTACTTTCACACCGCCTCGTCCGAAGCACACAGAATCCGGTAAAAGCCATATTCTCTACATCAGTACCTAACAAGCACATCCTCCTTTGGTAAATCCCCCAGCCAAATTTGATGAATTCTGTCATGAGAATGCCTCGATTTTCACACAGTGCTGAAATAATGGATCAATTCGGCCCAGAACATGCAATCAAGCTGATTCAACCGTCCAATGAACTCCCTCGTGCGCCTCTCGGTGACGAAAGGTCATGGGGATTTGTACTTTGGACAGTGGATTCCCGAACAACACTCAAAAATACGGGGTGCTAAATGATGATATGTGTGGCCATGAATCGAACAAAATTTACAGCGATCTCTCTTTATTGTCAGTTTAGCAAGCTATATATATTACATGACGCTGAATCATGTGTTCATGGTCACATGACCTTTACCAGATACCTCCATCCGATTGGCTAAACAAAGACTGAATCGACCTTGGAGCAGAATGTTGTAAATCATTAAACTGAGGTTTGATTATCCCCCTAGACATGGCTTCACTGTTAGAAATGTGAGCTAGTTTAAGTCCACCCTGGAGTCTCCTCATATGTCCTGATGAACCCCCCCCCCAGCCCCACCCCCAACTGAAGAGGGATAGGAGTCAAGCAATGACTGAATCTTGGAAGGTGAAATTCCTGACAATTTCTAATAATCTAATATGCTCAATGGGCCAAAAACAAAAAAAACAAAATCTGGCAAAATGATAAGGGCGAGGTGGGGTGGCCAGCCTCGGGATCACCTTTTGCCAGTTGGTCCACAATATCAGCCGTTTGGTGCATTTTCCCTTATTTCAAGTCAAATATTAACCATTATGATAAGGTGGGTATATCTTCATTCTCGCATCTCTCGTACCAAGGACCATTCCCATTTGGGCTCGAAAGGAGGTGGTCAAGGCTTAATCAATCACTATATAAACCTCCATCCATCCAGGTGCCATTGCATTTCCAAGATATAAATTACTGGTACTAAGTCTATTGAGACCCAGTTCAGTCGACAGTCAAGTACACTCATTCACACCAAACCTGCAGACAAAAATGTCAACCGTCACACTGCTTAAACCCAGACTTTCCTGTCTGCTTGTACCCTTGGCCTGCTTAGCTATTTGTCCCGTTTTCTGGTCCACAATATTTTTTATTGGAATGTCATGTGTTACTGAAACTTGTGTCAATAGGTCATGTTTCTGGTTAAAAGGCCCAATGTCCATTTACATATTTGCCTGTGAGCTAGCACAAGTGAAAAAGAAACCCAGGATATAACGAAGACCGAAAAAAGGTATCACTAGAATGATGAGATTACTACCCCTTTGATATTTGCGAACGTTAGGATCAGGTCTTCAAATGAATCCCATCTATATTTATTTTGTATGGTTTTACATTGACTTTGTATCATAGGGGACCTGCTTTCCCCCTCCCCATGATGTCATAAAACAAATTTTACATAGCTGATTGTCTTACCTTAAACTTGAATAGCCTGAAGTTTGTATGGGGTTTTTGATGTCATAATTTTAAAAAAAAATCCTGTCATATCCACTGGCCTTTTTGAAGGTCAAAATTCCTGGGTTGGAGGGTCAAGGGTTTGGAATTTTCTAATACTGTCTGGTGACAGATGAGACAGTACCATAGGTTTAATCCATACCCATTTTGTTTGACTACCAACACATGAAAAATATAAACTGCACATGTCTATTATACCTTGTTTTTTTATCACACTGTATCCAATTTCACTCTTGTCTCCCTTCATTCTTATTTATCAGCCATTGCACTCCAAGCACTGCTTCAAATCAATTTACCATTTCTATCCTAATAAATTCTGTGTTTACATGCAAGAGTTGGCTGCCCTTGAATCATGAACCCCCAACTCGCCACCTCCTGGCTATAAATACCAGCCGGCCCCTGCTTCTGCTGCTGAACCCTTTGGATTGCTCTCATGAACACCAGTCCCCCACCAGTGCTCCATAAAGTTGTTGCTAATGACCTCATTCAACACACCATAACACAACACCATCACGACCACCTGTACGCATCATGTGCCATGAACCACCTTTGAGGCTTGTATACACAAGGCCATACTGTGTGGCTTCTGCTTGAAATGCTGTAATCATGCGTATGACAGTTGACCGGAGCTCAATAAATCCAGCAAATACAACGCCCCACTCTCTAGTAGTAACAGTAGCAACAGTCACATGTTTCCAAATTTGCCCGAACCCACTGGGTTTGACAGAAGAATAAAAAATTCCGGAAGATGGGTAGGCCTGCAATATCATATAAAATACTGTACGCAGGGGCATGCACTACAGCACTAGCATTTTCGTGTGTCTTCACCGTGTTAGCCCCAAGGAATCATTCTGGGAGGTGTTTTTCCTGCTGGAATTTCTTCTTACAAGAGAGATCTCGAACCAAGTGGGATTACCCCTTACTGATGAGCATCAGTTGATTTGAGCGTAGATGTGTGAGGAAAAGATAAAGTGGGATTCACAAACCCTATCCCCCCCCTTTTTTGTGACCAGTGGTTGTTTTTGTTAAAGCGTGTTAGCATATTTTCCACCCCTGATCTTATAGGCTGAAAAGAAGCAAGTGGAAATACAGTAGTTTTCTTGCCCCTAATTGTTTTACTTTATTGATGTGCTAGATCAGAGACCAGCTCGCATTTCCTACTTCATTGAGCCTGATTTTTGTCTATGCAACAGGGAGTACACGTTTTGTGCGAATTGCCTAAATTAATGAAAATCGACACAATTGCTTGCTCGACTTCCATTGACCCATTCTCAATTCTATATCTGACCAACCGTTCACCCCACTCAATAGTTTCATGGACCTTTTGACACTTTAGGTAGAATTTTTGCATGCTCTGAAAATGGAGACACATTGAATGACCTCCAGTGACCCAGGTTGTATGCCTAAATGTGGGGGAATTGACTGTAATCCCATACTACCAAGGCTGCATGAAAATCTGAACAAAATTTCTGCATAAATTTTTGCAGATTAACCACATTAATGACCTCCCATGACCCCAAATCTGATGTGAAAATTTTTAACTAGCTTGCTTTGGAACCGCAAAATTTTAATGGGTGGATGCGCTCCTTGGTTCTCGATGAATTCTCTCTCCAGGTGAGAAAACCATGCAAGTCCGGCAAGAGCAGTGGTCCTTTTGGATCTTCCGCAAGCCTTGGATGGGTGGCCACAATAACTGTTAAAGTCTCTGATCAGGGATTTGCATACTTCTGCTTCGAGAGCCGTTTTGCGGTGTGCAGTCTGTCTTTGCCGAGGTGCCACACCGATGATGGCATTATTACCCTAGACACGGGTCCTTAATTCTTAGCACAGCCAGATCGTAGCTACTGCATGTGGCATAATGAGAATCCATGGCGTAATCACTCACGCTCCGACGTCGCGTGAATGCGAAGGATGAATCAATCAGATAGTGGAGATATCATCACCAAGTAGAGAGAGATGTGGATCCATCTCTCTTTTCAGCTCTATGCTTCAAATTTGGGCTGTATTTAATCTCAATTTTTAAACACGAGGGAATAGGGATCATCATCTCATAATAACATCTGGGCCAAAATGGACAGCATCGTCTGAATTTGAATGACATCCCAACGTGGACATGATGAGCCTCCGGACTGCCAAACCATTGATTGCGAGTTTGGAGCCCATTGGGAGTCTGAGGACTTTTCCGCACTGCTGCGGAACAAGGTATGTCTCCTGAACTGCCCACGCACCCACATGCTAAAAGTGGGTACCCTGTGAGGTGACTGGTGGAGAGTAGTGACACGATGATGTGAGGGGACATGATGAAGTGATGTACAAAATGGTGCGTCGGTAGCGAACAAGCCAGAAATGCCATGCTATTAGTCCGACGTGGACAAAGCACTAAGATCAGGGGGTCATATCTGTGAAGCGCTGTGAGCCTGCGGAAAAGCACTTATATAAGCACTGAATATTATTAGGTACCTCCAATAATGATAACACTGATTCAAGTATCACAGTAATCCAACTCGATCTACAGGGTTGCCACTAGCCAATTTTTAAGAGCTGGGTAATTTGTGACAGTGATGCACGTCCTGGGGGAGGGGCATAAGGGGAGGGGGCATTTCTGAGAATTTTTTGAATCCTGAAAGTGCCTACATGCAAAATGGTGGCATTTTGAAAAGAATTTGATCTTCAAAATTTACCCAAGATATCTTTTTCATATCATATCAGTTAGGGTAGGTAATTTGTGCCGGACTGCCAGGCCGAAAGACTGAAATTGACCTTGGAATACCGGGCGGAAATTTTGAGAGCTGGGTAGCCCGTCCGGTGCCGCCTGGCACATTTTGGAATTTTCACATATCGGTCCAGAGTATGTGGTACCCCTTCAATATTGACAACCTTTGCCTGGATTTTTTTACTGATTACCTATGCAGGAGACCATAATTCTGCCACTCCTCCGTACCCCCACCACCCCCCTGCAGTCACACAGGACACCAACTGGAAGTATTATTACCTATGCCAACCTAAAACCACAGCAGACTCCTATTGAGGCAAATAGTGCCGCAGAGCAGTACGAGTGTTATCGTGAGAAATTGTCCATTCTGAGAAAAAACATGTGGTGACATTCATGTTTATTTTTTTGGATGTCTGTCTGTCTATCTGTCTGTCTGTTCGTTTAGAATTGATCCTCCCTTGCAGAATCTTGGCAACAGGGGCGCAACCACTCGTTGAAAGTTAGGGGTCCAAAGCAAGTTGGGAGGTCCACAGTAAAGAGCAATATTACGTACGGGCGAAAAATGTTAGTATGGAAGCCCCCATAAAACCTTCTAATGGTTTTGCTGCAGTGCTCCGAATTTACGTTAAGCCAGATAGCGGGGCTACTCGAAATTCAGGTGGGCTACTAGAAACTTTGCTGCAGCGCGTCGGGGCTAGTGAGAAAATTCAGTTGAAGGTTAGGACACTAAAAATAACATATAAAAAAAACTACGAATGAATCCTGAAATCCTTCAATGATTTTTATAAGCGGCACAAACTGAGCGAACTAGCAGTATTTGCAACTAAATATTCACAGAAAATGAGCTTCTGCAAAGACCTCCAACATCGGCCATGACACTGACACTCGACCGTCACGAAAATGTAGGCCAATCAACGATAGTAGTTCCCCATAACAAAAAGTTGTATAATATAAACGCCCCCGGCCCAACGTGTAAACGACTCACCGAGTGAAATGTGCATTACGATCAGTGTTCACGATACGGTGTGGGATCGCACGATCTGCGCCACGAACTCAAAATCCCGCACAAAAATAATTTTATATGTGGGAATGACTCGCACTGGCTTCCATAACAGGAAAGTAAATTTTGCAATCTTTTAACAAGTCACGATCTCGGTACTTCAGAACAATGTATGCATCCTCAAAATCATTGTGTGTCAGACATCGTCACACACCAGAACTTGAGAGAAAACACTATTTTTCACCCTACACATCGATAACGTTCGATTGACTGATTTTGTAGAACTGGTTTATGTACACTTCTATGTTAACCATGTGGAATGGGACCATGGTCACTGTAAATAACATTAAATCTGCAATCTGAAAACATTTAAAAATCATCAAATAATGAACAAGGCATGTGGATGGGTTTGATACAAACACTTTTCACAAAATGTTGAATCATGTATTTGCAAGTGTCTTCAGATAACCACTTTTCTGATCTAGGATAAGGTGGTCCCCTGTACAAAACATAGTAGCAAGTTCAGTAGCTTAGGTGTACTGCTCGCTACCTTGTGGGATTTTTTTTTTTAAATTATCATTTTTATTTTCTTATATATTCACACAAAATCCAATTTGGCCTGGAAAGAAACTCACTATGGACCAGAAGAATGTTGCCGTGGAGGGATTTGCCCCCCCGTTTGGGGGACCGTCAGGTTGCTAATGGGATGAAAGCAGAATGTATGGCATGGGTGATTATCCCCAGGTACCCATTGCCTATATACAGTTTAATGGTGAAATAGTTAAGCCTAAAAAATTTTATCGGGCTAGTCAAATTTTTGTTCGGGTTAGTGGAAGTTAGAGTTAGAAAGCTGAAAGAACAAACTGCTGATCGGTAGATATTCGAGCTCTGGTTTGCTGGTTGCGCTCTTGCTTGGCAACCCTATTTGACGCTAAACTGGCAAATGTGACATACAATATCTGTAAATTGCATGATGTAGTGATGCCCCCCTAATCCCCTGGGCATTGGTTCAGTTCAAATGGGGGTCAGTCGTCGGACTCAACGGGACGTACATGAGCATCACTTCCCCTATGGAGTGTGTCAGTATATGTGGAATATAATAAAGGAGGCGGGCCCACTAGTGTCAATTTCAGGGAATTTAGGTAAACTTATCACAAAGTGTTTGAAGGGTACGTAAATGTACAAGAATTTTTCGACCCACCTGACCACCTGGACAAAGGCTCACCTTGTCTCGGGTATGGGAGGAGAGAGGAGTTGACATCATACAATTGACAAAGATGTTTTAGGTCAGGTCATATCAGACATCCAGGATCTATGAAATTGTAAAGGTGGCAAAAAAAACGGAAGATTCAGCCACAATCTTGGAAAAATGTTTTAACCGACTTGAGGCATGACTATAATGACAACAATAAAAATTATAGTGCGACCGCTCCAACCATTATCAATTCTTATTATTATGAGCATAGTTATTGTTACAATGGGGCTGTTGTAGCACCCTTTTAGGCAACAATGGAATCGACAAACCTTGATTCAATAAGCACTAGGCAGCCCTTATATTGCCGACTAAAAAAAACTGGAGTACCCCCTATTCATTCCAATGCCCACTCATTATATTCATTGATTCCCTAATCGACAAACGACTCGATAAAACTCGGAGAATTATCCCCCCGGCTCTCCCTACTTCCCAGACGGCAGTGAACCCACCAAGGATCTCCGAGTACAATTTTGACCGCTGAGGCGTGAGGCGATTTTAGACGCGTGGCTCGGATATCTATCCACGAGCACCCACGACATGTCGTCAATATTTGACTAGGTTGCTCGAGGTGGGTGATCCATTAATGGACGACCGCGGTAAAACAACCGTGCGCAAGTAGTAAACCAGACGCCGTATCGGCCAGTCCACCGCTCAACTTGAGAGCATGGCTGCTGCTGCGAAGGAGGCAGCGGCTGGTGAATCAGAGGAATGATCGCCGCACGCCTCGGTTACAAATCAATGAAACATTACCTGATTTTTTGGGGGGAATTCTGACGGAATGAGCCAGAATGACAAGAAACGAGGGGAAAACACTGCAACAGAGAAGGGTGTGTTACAGATATCACAAGTAACGCCAGCAGTTATGGTCTCATATGGGCGCTGTACGTTACTATGAAAGTACAGCATACTTTCTCACTATACAGATGGGTCCATTACAAGTCGCAACAGTGTAGAATGTAGAATATTGATACTAGAATTATCAAAACTATCAATAAAGATGATTCCACTCTGTTAATGATGAGAGGGATATGCGAATTTGATAACCCCCTCTACACAATTTCAATCACTTAAGGTAGACTGTAACGAAACATGGGCTATTTGTGAACTTGGAAATTGGAAAAAAATCATCTCCTATACAGATCTACATGTAGTCTCACAAGTTCAACGTGAGAAGATTGTAGAATTTGAACATTGATAGCATCATGGAAAATCTCAATAGAGATGATATCACAGCAAATCTGTAATCTGTAGATTATGACTGAGGAAATGGAATTCGGTCAATCCCCTCCACACAATTTCAATCATTTAACAGTAGACCAAAAAAAAAAACATATTTGGGAACTTAGAATATGGAAAACAAATTTTGTCTTCGTAATTTCATGTTACTAGGCTACTGATTGTTTCACAGTCCCATGTCTTTTTATTAGATGAGGACTTGCACGAAGGGGAGAAATCATACATTTGATTAAAAGATGCACAGACACAGAAGCACAGGGATTATCATAGAAACTGAGAAAAATTAGTGTATGAATCGAATTGAGAACCAAATGCAGATATATCTGGAATTGCTCAGTTGTCAGAGCGTATATTATGGGCAATGGAGGGTGTTACATACAATACTAACTACCAGTTTATACTGAGACAGCACAAAGGTGTTATCAGGACGGGCTTATTCTCTCTAAAATACAGTCGCCAGTGTTAACTATGTACACGCACATTACACACAGTAAACACCATTTAAAGTTAGGCCTAATGTTAACGTTATGTCATAATCACACACCTGCAGGCCATGATTCAAAACCATGTTCAGCATGAATTTCGGACGAAATAAACAAAGCGACCTGAATTTCATGCCGACTGTGATATGTATAACCCTACATCACATAAAGACGTCAATGTTTGCAAATGAATATTGCCAACTTGGAAGCCTTTGAACCAACCTATGAACCTAAATAGGGACAACTGTTACTGTAAGTCAAATGTTTGCTCGGTTCTATTGTTGTTAACGCTGCACAATAGTGCTATCACACCTTGGGAGTAACAAGTTTGGGGATGTTTCCACACATACGAAGAAAGTGTGGAGAGGTGCAGTTTGCAGTTTTGATGAGGGGGGGTGATATTCAGAAGTACGATCCATTTTTTATGGTTGGTGTGGCGGCATTTAATATAAAATACCAGTGGTTCCCCAACCTTTTCTCACCCATTTCTCCCTTTGCCTTTCGTTTGAAGCTGTTCCACTTATGAAATACATTATAATCGAAGGTTGATAGGTGGGAGATGCGGGAAAGGGTTTAAACTTGCTATGCAATTGTGTCTGTAAACAAGAAGAATTCACAACTTTACCCAGGGGGAAATTTCCCCCTGTTCCCACTGGTTTAGACCTACTTGTTATATGTGTGTAGGCCTGTAGGGCTACTACAATCTTTGCAGAAACGCTGGGACACAGTGAAACGCATGCGCGAAATCGTTTGCAAACCCCTCCCATGGCTAGGTCATTGTCATGGCCTCTATAAAAAACAAAACAATTAAGAGTGTGCTTGTGGGAGAGGGCAGTAATCAGGAGGAATGGGGTAGGCTGTAGGAGAGCCCTTACCAAACCCGGCATCTGCTGCTGAAGACAAAACACATAGTCTAGTTCCGACCCAAGGTGGACATCTTGGGAGGAACTAAGTATATATAGGCCTACTATTCCTGTTTTAAGGATTATCCCAGTATTCCATTGTAGTCAATGCATACGGGTACACTGCCTTCGGCCTTATCGGGTGAATCTTCTATCCTGGACATTACTGAAGGTTAAACATAGTAGAAAAATCAGCGTTGCACCACAATCTGTACACAAACCCCTAAGCGAATATCGTGCGAAATCTCTTGTACCCAGAATGCTTTGAACAAAAAGCAGACGACTGCCACGGACGGCGGAACCGAGAAACAGCCATCATGATATAGTCCTTCCCCCCTGAAGGAAGACCGGTTTTGTTCCGTGATGACAGTGATCCTGACGCACACCGATGTGGATCAGTTCCCCCTTGTTAACGAATGTAGGTCTGGGGTGTGCAAAAAAGTAGGTCGGGCTTGGATTCCAGGGTTGCTGCAAACCAGGCCTGTTTTCCCTAATCTTCCCATGAAGCCTGATATTTGGAACCAGTCAGGTACAGTACTCTAGTTCGTGTTGTTTGTGTACTGTAAAAGCCAAATTACATAGAGAGAAGACTTGCCCAAAATATGGGTGTTTTCATGAGAACATCAATTTGGAACCGATAGGGCTCCCAAATTGGCCCAATTTACTTCATTCTTGATGAAGCACCACTTCAAAAGTGAGATATACTCAATATTATTATTGGCGGATAAAATTAGAAGTCAAGTCGGGGCCCAAAACAAGTCGGAACGTCTTAGTAGCTGCGACAGCAAAACTCTCGTGGCAATTACCTGCATTTTTTTCGCCTTTCACATTTAGTGTTTGTTTTCACATTCACTGACCTCTACTGACAGCTGTCATAACCATGGAATGACTTGGAACATGTCTCCACATTAGCCTAATATTTGCTATCAGTGCCCATTCCTAAGCCTTTTGGCAGGAACAGTGGAAACACACTTCCACAGAAATGAAGGATCTAACATGTTGACACTCATAGATAGTTGAACCACTCCACAAGTACCATCCCCCCCAATCAAACAGCATTAGGTGGGGGGGAGGGCCACAAGCCCCATTTCTAGGTCACCACTGAGGATTGGACCGAGATGTAATGTAAACAAATACTGTGGAGGCAGGAGGTCTAATGTAAATAGGGCGAGATGCGATGAAGACAAATCAACACCCCCTGGACAATAGGTTGCTTGTCACACTATGCTGCAGAGAACTGGACTTCTGATAGATAAGGTAAACACGGTCAGCAGAGAAGAGAACTGGAGTAGTAATGTAAAAAAACTGTCTGGCAGCAGGAGAGGCTCAAAATAAGTGGAAATTGGGGTGGTAATTAATTGGATTAATTAAAATCTAATAACACTATGCGAACATGAAGTGCTAAGGCTGCCAGTAGCAGCTTCATATCCACCACCAAGTTTCAACCTGATCGCATGTATGGTTAGAAGTTATGAATGAACGTGACGAAACGAGGGACGAACGATGAACGGACGACACGAACGAACGAACGGAGGGAGAGAGAGAGACATGATGATGACTTGGAGAGCTGCCTCTCCCACAGCTAAAAGGGCAAAAGTGAGAGATACAAAGATTCGATTTCTGGAAAATTGTGTGTTGAGTCGGCCAAAGTGCCACTCCTTTTTATTGGAGGCTGGGAAATGGACCAGAGGTTGTCAATGTTCATATCCTTTGATAATACAGCACAGTAGGGATATTCAGTATTTCAAGTGCACCTAATATTGTCAAATTTTTAGTATGCCAAATAATTTGCAGATATCTTCAGGTTAGGGTTAGGAAACTCTTGTATCGTAATTTATATGTCACATTTTGAATGAAGCCTGAACGATTGTCGGACGGCAATTTAAATAGCATATGGTTTCAAAATGCTAGTCTTGCGTTTGGCGATCAGTTGCTCGTTCAGTTAAAGGTAGGTTTAATTTATTTCAAACCGTCTTGATCAGAAAGAGAGGGAGCGCTAGTTTGCAGATGAAAACGGCAGAATTTAAAACCTGACAGAGGTGGCTAATCTGACCCCTGACCGAGTGCTTTGTGCTTACGTAGAACGTAGTTATATGGTAATACACCTTGAAATTCATTGGGACTCAGTTGACACGCAGTTCACAGAGAGTGTATCCAGGTTGGTTGATTTAATTTTGCATCTGCCAATTAGACTACTTAATTCGCATATTCACAGGGGAAATCGTTTAACTACCAGTATAGGTCAAACTATATCAGTAAGCATCATCATACTGTGCCCCTACAGTGTTGGCGCTGAAGGAAGGGAAAGTGGGGTTTTTCCCTGCTCATTGCTGAAATCCCACCCATAAAATTGCCAAAAACCCTGGTTTGTAATGGTTGTTAAGTGTTACTGTATTTGTGAGTTCCTCTTTTCACTTCTAACATCCCTCTCAGACTGAACCATGGGGAACAGACACACTGGCAAGTGGAAACGGCCTGATTCGAGTTCGAAAAATTGGATTTTATCGTAACTCCTGTGAAATTAGGTGGAGTAGAATGCCAAGAAGTTCCAAGAACATATCAAAATTTGGGTAGCAATACGCCCAAAAAATATTGGGATTTTCAGGCATGCTCCATTGACTGCTAACCAGCGTGCCATTGAAATGAGTTTTGCACTTAGCTCATGCTGAGTGCAAATGTGCCTCAACTCCGCATATAGATATGATCTATATTGAGGACGTCCATTTAGGCCTAGGTGAGAATGATTGCCACTGCGACTAAGTGGTTACTAAAATACAATACTACAGTACTACACAGTACACAGACTCCGGTAAGTTTGCAGACTGTCAAGGATGGGTGCAACTCTAGTACTCCACATATGTGAAATAGACTAGCCTCTTGTCCAGGTGTTAGACCTGGCTCAAATTCAGGTCAGGGCCTGGGAGTTGCTGACGTCACTCATTCCATTTATTTGGTCCTTCACTCGATGACAAACAATATATAAACAACATGTTACATTTTATATATGAACGAATCAAGGAAAAGTCAATCAGTAAGACGATTAGAGGAAGTAACCTAAGAACCCTTGTGGGCTTATCAAAGTAGGCCAATCCCAGGTGAAAAAGAGCATGAAAATTAAGTGTGACAGATAACAATAAATGTTGGAGCAATGAATAAAGTAGAATTAACACCCTCCTCTCCACCCCCCCCCCACTAAAACCCTGGTGAGCAACTTGAACCCTACCACCCCAACACATCAATCTATGAACAGGAACCAGCGCGCTGCCATTTGATAAAGAAAATCATCTCCATATATCTGGAAATATGTTTGACCAGTGTTTTGTTCAATACCTACTCATCCGAGACATGGTTAAATTTTTCCACACTGGCTAGGATGTAGGATAGGGTCTGAAAGTTAGGGAATAAGGGTAACTCTGCCAAATGAAAAGAAAAAGAAAAAGCCCAATACAATACAACCCGTGAAATTATTCAGAGATATTATTACCACATGCACACCAAGGTTAGCACTACTATGGGTCTCGGAATCATAGACACCTTTTGGGGCAGATTGGACCCCCAATTTGATAATGTGTGCTGTGTGCACCATGTTTTGACATACCCCCATTAGTATTACCGGTAGCCTTCTCTACTTGCGTTGGCTCAGGCTGTGATCCGCTCAAGTGTCCTAGAGTCGGGGATAAATAACCCTGGTCTTGCTGTCTTTTAGAATGTTTGGTATAATTTGTTGTCATACATACTGTTGCATTGTTTGTTTGCTGTTGTCCTATCGCGAAAGTCTGTACTCGGACTCGACGAACAATTTCTTCAATTACACTGTAGGCTGGGGACACACGTGGTAGGCCTCGATGACAATTGGCTGCTGGTCTGTAGTTTTTTTAATATACTATAGCACATGGAAACGTAAGCAACAAATATGGTGCTTATTCCAACGTTTGAAATAGTGCCGGACACTTGGGTAGCAATTTGGCGAGGAATTGTAGAAACCTATATGCTGTTTATGGCGAAACTCATTTCATAAGGGCACTTATGTTAGCAGTCACTGGAGCAGCCGGAAAAAAAATCACGATATTCACTCATTTGTGGGTGTATCGCCATTTTGAGTCAGACAAATAGGATTTTAATCAGAATTTCTGCAATCTTTATGTATAGTAAAGAAGAACAAAGTATCAGGATTTGGTGGCGATACACCCACAGACGAGTGAAATATAGATTATTGCTGGCTTGCTCCATTGACTGCTAACAAGTGCAAAGTGCCCCCCCATGAAATAGTTTTGCATGTTGCCTATAGTTTCGAGTACAATGTGACTGTCATGCAATGCACGTCCCAAAGTGTGTAGCAATCCTACTCATTCGAGGGCATTTCGGGATGAGGCACCAGCTATTTCGAACGCTGAACTATCCATGTCAAAATAATAGGCAGCTGTGGGATACGTAGACCCTGTTTTTATTAATTTGAAAAGAAAATCCTCTCACGCACTGTTGTGGCGTGTCATGTAGCTCATCAGACTTGTGATTGTAACGATGAGGTGTTTCTTACAGGTTCGGGTCCCGCCTAGGGCCTATAAATGCTCTGTTTCTCTCTCCACAGCACAGGAATGATACAGATAGGCCTAGATGCAGTGCAGCACCTTGGGTAATGGTATTCGTGGGGGTAGAAAAAGATGCGGAAGGGGATGTGGGGAACAGGGGAAGGAGGGGAGGACCCCTGGGGCAGAAGATGATTCAAATCAAAGGGAGGGCAGATTGAAGGAGGAAAATGCAAATCAGCATTGAGTTGAAGGCTCTAATTTAGAATCAGTGCCCGGAAGTGACGTACTGTCACACATACATTGTTTACACGTTGCAATGCACGGGTGTCAGAGTTACTATCACAAGGTTAGGAGCATGTACACCTCTGTACTTCGGGCGCGCACTGATTCTAAATTCGTACCAAGTTAAATTCTCCCAACTCGTTCCTTCAGTTTACTGCAGAAAAAATCAAGGCCCCATTTTTACTAGTAACTAGCCTATGCTAATGGTAACACCCCTATATTCTGACCTCCCAATATTCAGACCTCCCTAATTTTATCTTAGCTTCAGGGCCTAGCCTACTCAAGTTGGGCATCAAGCAAACTGCCATGCCCATGGAACGGTAAACAAACACTACCACTCATCGGTACTGGAACTAGTTACTACCACCAGTACCCAGTGTTCGCGCTAAAGGCGGGATTGCGTATTCCCGCATACGCAGCCAGAATCCCAAAGATAAGTAAATTGTGTGCGGGAAATTCCCGCACAGATTTCCGAACCAGGGATGCAAATTAGTGTGCATAATAGGCTTGCGCGGTTCCTATATCGATCGATAGCTGAAAAGACTTCATGACAACGTACGTATGGCAAACAGCACCTGCATGTGACCACTGTCGAGCTGGTAGGGTAGTACCGAAGCAGGCAGAAAAAAGAAATCCGTGTACAACACTACAATCTTCCATACGTACGTATATATGTAACAAGCCCAGCCCCACGAAACAGGTCGCTAGTGCAATTACCAGTAAGCCCTAAACGTAACTATGATATTTTAGCAAGGAAACTGAGCCAAGGCACGATCTAAAATTAGTAATGAAAACCACCAAATCAATGATAAGTGAAACTTCATGTATGATGTTTTATCAACCGTCCAATTAATCACGTTGTTCATTCAGAGAATTGTACGCTAACGCAAATTATTTTGCAGTATCGCCTGATCGACAATCGTAAATAAATCCGCTCCTTAATCATAGAGTCTATGGGAAAACCCTATTGAAATAAGTGTGTGAGAGGTTCGTTGCCCTCGGTCCATAGACTCGGTATCGTTGTGTAGCGTGCAGTGGGAATTGGGAGCACATTGAATGCTTGTGGACAGCATAGGTGCCGTTGATGACCACGTGTTCCAAGCAGGGCTATGTTTTAAAAGTAGTGCACAGCATGGGGAGAGTGAGATAGCACATAAGCTTTGCTTGTTACGTAAGAGTGAAGCTGCGATGTCCGCATCGGCTGGGAAATTCGGCAAATAATGCAGATACACAGTTCGCAACACACGTTGGGGCAGTTTTATCAAATTTAACAGATCGCAGATAAAGGTGCGATGTTGTACGCGGCGGCGGTGGATCGGCAAACAAAAAATACAGCACTAGATTTTGGTAATTCACTTAGTAACAGGATTGGGTAGCCATACTGGTAATTCCGCCAGTCCCGTGGGGTAGGTAATAGTAAGTGTGCATTTGACCGTCGGTGCTTCGAGTACTAACGGTTGCTGCCTGCGAGTACTAACGGTTGCTGCAGATACTGGCTACTAATAATAACGATACCGGTATACCGCGCAACCCTAGTATATGGTCCACAATTAATGTTGACGTCGATCGCGATTTTAGCACATACACAATGTTTGCATGCCATACATTGTTCAACGTTGCAGGACATGAGAGAAAACAACACCGTTTACTAGTAGTCAGGACAGTATGCACACAGAATGTGGGTATTATGATTGAGCAACTAGCGCTTCTCGTTGACATTTCACACAGGTACACATTCTATTATGACCATGTGCTCTGGTAGCAAATCACTGTAAAATAACGTAGTAAACAACTGCAAATCTGATTTTTTCCAAATAACATCACATGGTGGAACAAGACATGTAAATGGGTTAATATTAATACTTTTCACTAAAGTCTGAAGCACATTATTCACGAGGTGTCTTTGACAGTGGATTTCAGTTTTTAGGCTGAAATGGGCTCATGTAACAAAGTTACAGCAAATTCAACAGCATAGTCCTACTGTCTGGAATTAATGGTAATAATTTATTTAGATTTTGTACATTTTTCCTGTAAATACAATTTTGCCATATGACAACATAAAAAGAGGATCAGAAAAAAATTGCTGATGAAAGAGTGCCTTTCGGTGGATTATGGTACCTTTTTCGGTGTTGTAGGATTTGAAAATAGTCTCAGATACCAGGTATTTAGGTCCATGACCAAACACAATTTAAGGGACGATAGTATTATGTCGTTACCACAGGGCATCCTGAGGTTAGTTAATAAAGTTATTTGTTGTCGCTGGGCCGCCTGAACTTCATGGGGGAACTTGTGAGAAAAATGGCCTGAAGATAAGGTCCCTCCTAGAGTTTTGAAAATCCCTCCCAAAAAAAATTCTTGGAGGGAATTTCCTCCCAAAAATTATTCCTTTGCGCTAGCACTGCCCATGGCACGGTAAACACTACCACTACCACTCACTCAGTACTGGAACTAGTTACTACCACCAGTACAATGCCAGTGTACTCCACCAGCCTAACTTTGATTTAGGTCTAGGCCTAGCCCTAGGCTCACCTACTCAATGTTCACTCATCCTCAGGTCTAGGCCTAGCTCTCAAGGTGTAACTTGTGTAACTGTAAGTTGAAGCCTAACTTGGACTAGCCTAGGCCAAATGAATACCTCACTCACCTCAGGGAAGAATTCGTTCTGGGCTTGCGTGATCCTGACTACAGCCTGGGGTACCTGGGTCGTTAAGCTAAGTAAATGTATTGAACCTTCAGTATTTTTTAATCCACACCCAATATTATGAGTTCGATCAAATCACATCCACGTAATAATATAAATAATTTGCAAGCAGGCAGATCCGTAATCTTCCAAGTACAGAAGTATGATTCCACAGCAAACATCGATCGTGATACTGGAATATGGATGAATTGTGTGTGTTCACACGAGCCCCAGCGCACCACCAAACTCCGAGTCCGATCCTGCAACCTGGCATGCGCATGGGATGACGGGATCAGACTTACCCTAACCGTACCTAGCCTCGGCTATTATGTTGGCGCAATGCAATAACAACATAGCGTATTGCTACACACTCTGCAATGGGACCGCTGTCTGTGTATGGTGTATTTGTTATTTTGTATACACAATCTGCGCAGCAGGTAATGCAGCTACCCATGTGTGCGATGTACAGTAACTGGAGGCTAGGGTACCGTCCTATACCAATATTTATGCGTAATAGTGCTCCAGTGTACCTCATAGCGATGACAATTCCCTCATACGTTACTCTCGCTAGTTAACAGAGAGCTTCGGCAGAAAAATGAGCAAGCATTCCACTGGAACTTGAATTTTGTAGGTGTATACTAACTCAAGGGAAATGTTGTAAAATGTTCTGGGCATTCATTACTCGAAGAAGCAGAGAAATTAGGGACTGATTGCGGATATAACTTCACCAAATCCAAACTCTTTCAATTAACTTGCATGTTCAACTTGCTGTTGCTTATCTGGCCCTGTGGCCCAATGGCTAGGCATCTGACTACGAATCAGGGGATTCCAGGTTCGAGTCCTGGCAGGGTCGGCCAACATTTTCGAGTTTCAGGTGCTTTTTTTCACACCCTGTTCAACACGAATTGTACTAGCCATCATTGCTGGGTGTAAAAATTGCCTCAATTCAATTGTAATACGACTCAATTTGATGCTAAATGTTATAAGTCAAACAACTATTCAACTGTCCCTCGATTGGCAATCACGAGTAATGAATATGCCGTGATTCAATCACCATTTCGCAGCTCGGCCCTCTTCAAAAAACCGAAATTGACAATCACCACCCCCTTAGACCCCAGGATAGTTTTCAGTCCAAGGCCTTGCACCCCTCCAACCCCCCTCCCCAACCCGTTCCCATGCACACCTTTGGAAATTCCGAGATACTCCACTGTAGTAGATTCGATTCCCAATCACTGTCTCTACCTCTGTGTCAACAGAGCTCCTCCGACCTGTCCAAGTCACGTTGTGAAAAGCACCATCGCTCGACCGGGCACGTGACAGAGAACTTGAGAAGGATGAATATTTTGCCCTCGATCCTGGGCGTGATCAACACATATCTAGGTAGGGTTGGGTTGAGTCGGGATTGGAGAAAGAGGTCAAGATCACCGACAAATATGTGTCGCACTCGCAGAGCTGAGAAGAAGAAAGATGCGATAGCGTATAGGCCTTATATAGGCCAAATATTCGAATGGGCTCCAGGAACAACTCCTTGGAAGAACGGTGGAAAGCGAGAGGAATAGAGGAATAGAGGAACTGGGCCACGGAACACGTGGTTGACGGACACCCAATTATGGACTGGGGAAAACCCACAAGATTTGGCTACGAACAGCGGAGGATAGAACAGAGTGTCGAACCGGCCATCATGGCCATGACATCCAGGGTGCTTGAGAAGGATTTAATGACAAGATGAACAAGGTGCAGTGGAACGTCTTGCGTAGCTGCGGACAGCAAAATTCCCGCGGCAAATACACTGCATGTTGTTGACCGTCCCCCATGTCATATTTATGGTTTGTTCACATTTAAATGACCCTCTAACTGAAATCTGTTTAATAACCATGATTGACTTGGAAAAAGTCTACCACATTGGCCTAATATTTGCTATCAGTGCCCATTCCTAAGCCTGTGGCAGTGAACAGTGGAAACACACTTCCCACAGAAATGAATATCTGACATTGTTGACACTCATAGTTATAGTTGAACCACTCCACAGTTACATTAAACCGCATTATGGAGGGGAGGGGGAGGGGCAAGCCCCCAAGTTCTAGGTCATCACGGAGAAATTGGACCGAGATGTAATGTAAACAAATCCTGTGGAGGCAGGGGCTAATGTAAACTAGGGAAAGATGTGATGAAAGACAAATCCTCTCCCCCTGGACATAGGTTTTATTGTCAACTATTTTGAAGAACAAGGACCTTCTGACAGATAAGATAAACACGCCAGCAGGGAGGATGGAGTAGTAGTTATAAGTAATTAAAAAACTTGTCTGGCAGTAGGAGAGCTCAAAATAAAGTGGAAATTGGGGTATTTAATTGGATTTAATTAAAATCTAATAAACCCTATGCGAATCCTAAATTAGTCTAAGGCTAAGCTAGTAGCAAAGCTTCATCCACCCACCAAGTTTCAACCTGATCGCATGTATGGTTTAAAGTTATGAATGAACGTGACGAACAGAAGGGACGAACGAACGACGAACGAACGAACGACGAACGAACGAACGACGAACGAACGAACGAACGAACGAACGAACGAACGAACGAACGAACGGAAGGTGAGACATGATGACTTGTAGCGCTCCTCTCCGCAGCTACCAACCATAGTAAAGGCTCTGTGCAACAGAAAGCACTGAGGCAGGAGGACATCCTGAGGGTGGCCGCGGAAGGGTTGTGGGTCAGACCCCCCTCCCGCCCATGACTCAATACATTTTTAACACAAACCTGATTTTCTTTTTGCAGTTCAGTAGAGGTTTGGCAGCGGTATTAGCAAAGATAGCAGCAGATTGTCTAGGGCCCAATTATTAAACTGTACTTTTGCCAATAGGGAGGTGGGGCCATTTATGAGGGCCACTTTCCCTTGGGTTCCGACCCCAGACCCCCCATACTCCCAAGACAAATTCTCGGTACGCGCCTGTCCCTGATACAAGCACGTTGTGCGTATAGGTTTCAGTGCACCTATAGGATGCAAAATTCCCTCATATAATACTCTCACTAGTAAAAGCTCTTCGCAGAAAAATGCAGCATTCCACTTTTTATCTGGCTTCAGGAACAATTCATTGAATGAAGATGGGGAGTATTGGAAGAGAGGGAGACCAAGAAACACGTGGGCTGACGGACTTCAAATATGACAGTCGACTGCTCTAAGCAGGGACGTTCGTAGCTCCGTAAGCTAGGGCAATATGATGGGGGGGTGAAGAAAGAAGAGAAGTAAAAAATTCCAATGGGCTAGATTCATTTTTTCCAACTCACCCCTCCCCTATATGAAGGTGCATTTTTGGCGTTCCATTTTTGTTCATCTGGGGGGCTCCCGGCCTTTTTATTTTAAGAGGTTCTGTCAGCTTGTGTAAATGTATCAATCGAGACCTAGAGTTCACAGATATGGAGGTCAGTGAAGGGAGTAAATGAAGGCCCAGCTCATCTGAGAACTGCTTTCGGGGAGGACGACTGTGAATCCACCCTATGTACGGAAGATGGCTACTCGGACACCCAAGCTCGATTAAGATCCCAGTAAACACAAAACGCATATACCTGTAGGCCTCCTCTCTATACCAAGTGCTATTTATATAGGCATTCAGACTGGCCTAGTGGCACTCTCGGTATTTGGAAGTTTGGCTGTTAGTGGGCCGGCCTGGTCGCCACAAGCTCACGACTGACACACAACACTGACAGCAGCGCCGAATCTTAAATAACCAATCACAGTGCGTGAGAACGTAATAATTTTGAGCGGGATGCGAAGTTTGAATAATGGATCTGGGGGAGGGGTCTAAGAAGGGGAGGGAGGTGTCCCCCTTGCAAAATTTTTGCATTTCCCAGTGACTGTCGAACGCAATTTGGTGCAATACGCACTCCAAAACGCTCACTCTATTCTCTCACTTCATTCCAGAAAAATTTTGCATTTTCACAATGTCCTAGATGCGACGGTTTTTCTCTGCCAAATCAAATCGAGGGCAGCACCTAGGATTAAGTAAATTTAGATCTCACTTTTCAGAGGACCCCGCCGATTATGCCCCCCTCCTCCCACTCTAGAGAATTTTGCATTTCAGGTGGCCTTAGACGCAATCTGATGCATTATGGCACTCCTACATTCACATCGTTCCAGAAATATTTTGCATTTTTTTCACGTCCTTAGATGCGACTTGCTATTCAAGATCTTGTGTTTTTTCTGGCTTTTTTTTTTTTTCTGTCCAAATTGTACTGACTCCATGGGCATGTAAGAAGCTCTTCTTTTGGGGGTGGTGTAATTCTTACCTGTCAGCGGACCGTCAACATAGGCCTACGTGTAGTTACCGTACCCGTGCGCCCCCTTTTGGCTTTTTTTTTTCGGGCATTCTATCATAAATGTTGCCAGTCCGCTAGTGGCGTGGCGGTCGCCGAACTTTTCATACTGGGGGCACAATGGAGGCAAGGACATTTCTCTCAGTGGAGCAAAAGAATACTATCTAAGCGGAGCGCCACTATTGGTCCCAGATTTCGGAACTTAACTCTCCCAGTCGTTTTTGGGCGCAAACCTGGGCATTTTGTGATCACATTTTTGTAATCGGAGGAAAATTTGAACATTTTGTCAAACCTCGATCTATGCTAACCTGTGCACGCAAAGCGCGCATTTTGTTTAGGGTGGGGGGGGGGGGGGGGGGGTCCCCTGCACATCTTGAAAAACAGGATCTCGTTGTCACTGGCCTTCCTCTGACTATCCAATCCTAATTTGTATGTTTTTTTTTCAAAAAAAAATTAAAAAAATCCACAAATTACGAAATTGTCACAACTAGCCTATGTAAATATGCTTGTGGGTCAGTTTTTCGCAGATGTTTTACAAACTTTTTCCCGTATCGGTTGACGCGAATCTCATCCCTGCCCGAATCTCTAATCATACAATTTGACACAATTAATGTCATCAGGGCGTCTGACCGTTCTTACTGAGAATGTGGGGGAGGACACAATCGAATGCATTACATCTGAGGCGGAGCGCCACCATCGTTTGGCGCGAAGCGTACCAAGAATTTTAGATTTTCATACTTTCCAATCGACGGAAACGGCCGTGCCCAGCAATAGCACCCATCTACATATGGGTGATTTGAGTGAAAGACAGACAAAAATTTTTTTTGTGCCTACTACTATATTTACCAATAATCGCACCTGGTCTTTCTTCATACCCGTTCTACTCTGGCTTCGTTTGCGTGGGATTCCAGGGTGTCCCTATACCGACCGTCTCTGTGGAATCGAAGGTAGACAGCCATAGGCGTACCCAATTTGGGAAGGCAAAAATTTGTACCCGAATTGTTTTACAATTCCATTCATTAGAAACTCCCGGCGCGCGCGGAGCGCGCCGGAAAATTGCATGTTTTCCGGGCATTTTATCGAAAAGTCTGCGAAAAATTCCAGACATTTTTTCCCTTTGCCTTCTTCCTTCCCTCCCAAATTTTTCTAAACGAAATTCGCCCGAATTTTTCATCTCCGAAAATTGAGGGTGGGGGGGGGAGGGCAGTCTGCCCCCAAGGCGTCCGAACTCATCGAGTGAACAAATGATCGAACCATTACAATCCGCCCCAAAAAACAAACAATTAGTTTAGCCTACAACGCCTGGAAAGCACTCCATTGCCGCGCAATAACGAAACACCTTAAAAATTATGCAATTCTGGCTATAAGATTTAAAATTCGAGAACTCGTGTGAAACACTGGTAATCCTTCGACTTCGGCGCTAGTCGGGTACAGATCTACACGTGGGGTCCGCACACTGGAATTAGTGGATTGAGTCAATTTCCAACCGATTCTTGTTTGTAGAACAAAATTTAATAATCATTTTAGATGATACAAAATACGGGCACTGTGCCTATTACTTTTTTATATTCGGTCCGGCGAAGTGGGGGGGGGGGACAATCGATATGATATCCCCCCACTTTTGAAAGTGGGGGGACATGTCCCCCTTCCCCCCCCCCCCCCCGTCCCCCCCCCCCTGTCCCCCCCCCCCCCCGGTTCGTCCCCCACCTGTGTGACGCCCTGGCTAAAATCGGCATGTGGCCATTATTTTTTATTACGGTCCGAAAGGGGACAATCGTATGAATATAATAATGCCCCCCCCCGTCCCCACCTGTTGACGCCCCGGATGTCATACATAACCGACAGCCAATCACGGCGGTCGTTGTGAACATCGCGTTTAATTCAAAGAAGAATTATGAATTGCGCGAAGCGCGCAAAATTTTTGCACATATTCTGTACAAAATTACAATTCTTTGTTCTAATTGTATTTCACCACCGTTTTTACCTGAATAAGAAATATTCCCTTTGGTCGAGTTGGAAAATTTACAAAGTTTGCTGGCCTCGGACCTCAGTCGATAAATATACAATCTGGCGATCTGTCAAAAAATTCCAACTGGTGTCGAAAATTCCAACTGCAAGGTCGCTCTGACCATTTTTGGGGGGGTTAGACCCCCCACACCCCCCCCCCCCCCGCTGGCGACGTCCCTGCTCTTAAGTATCGGTTAATACTCTTATTCTGATAACAATCACGAGACCCCCTTCCAAATAATGGGGAAGGCCACGACGTGTCCCCGTGGTTCTTTTCTACCCTGCTGGGTACCTTCGAAGTTACCCCGGATGCCGCTCGAACCCCGCCCCTCCCCCTCCCCCCCCCCCCCCCTCCCCCGCCTGCTGCAAAACGATTTCAAACCATAGCTTCCTAGCTCGAAGTGGATTCTGATTCCCTATTCCCCATGGAACGGAACTGAAATTTTCTCGCGGTAGCACATTTCGTTGACGAGATATAAATGTTTCACGTATTTATTGCGCGCGCAACGCCGCCGACGCGCAAATCGCGGCACGCGGAACCCGGAACGCGGGAACGACACCCGCGAATTGCGGCATTCGGTCTTTTCTGAGTATTTGAACGAAATTTTCTTATTAGCCCCGCGGACGCGGGACCCCCCTCCGCGGACGCAGAAAAAAACTGTTCACAACTGATTCGACGTGAAGATTTGCCTCCGCGGTTCCTATTAAGTGGTACGGTCATTACCAGATAAAGTAACACTAACTGTACATGTTTTCTGACAGTTGCTAGAGATTGTCAGACATTCTTCTCAGTATTGTCCGCTCTACCTAGTAATTACGATATTCACGAGTTGAATGGAACGCAGCAACAGCTAGAATCGGTGTCGACTTACCACGATGATATGCGTGTCCGACAAATGTCACACACATACCAACCCATTTCTTCCAGCGCTTGCAACATGGGGGCCACCGTGAGGGGCCCGTGAGCAATTGGCGAAGTATACAAACTCGCGTCGGAGCTCATAGTACACTCAGTGGAGAGTATCATACCAATGAAAAATGGCGCATGTTGCAATGCGGGCTCATGGATATTAACATAGAGAAAAAAAATGACCCATGCAGTTCTGTGATTCTCCATTCTCAGTCGGCGGGGACCAGATGCGATATTCACCACCTTCTTGCGGCCCGAGATGACCTTATTCGGATTATTGATTAAAAGAAAGGTATATGCGAATTATCGGCATAACAAACATTGCTCTAATTTCTAGTCGGCTGTGGTGTGCGGTTGAGGGCAGGGTGTGCCCATCGGGGCCCGGGGGGGCGGGGGCCATTCCCCCATCATTGCCCCCCTCGTCTGGGAAGCCTGCCCCCCCCCCCCCCCATCGGGAAAATTTTTCCATCTCGTCGGGGAGTCGAGTGGGTACGCTAAAATTTTACACACCACGCCCCCGACGATGGCCTATTGCCCCGACAGTATAAGTAATTCCAACTTTCTTTATAGCGAAAATTCGAAAATTCCTATATTCAAGCCTTTAAATTTTCGGCCTCATATCTTTAATGTGTATTCTGTTTGTTTTCGTTTCATTTATTTTTCTTCGAAAAAAGTGGAAAAAGAGAACACCAAAAATGCAGGTTTTGACCTAGGGGTAGGATGAGGCTTGTCCGCGAACCTGGACCCCCCGTCGGGGAACTCGGACCCCCCGTCGGGGGAATCCTGGCGCCACCACTAATCGAGAATCCCCGACCCTATTCTACTAAGAGCGCCCTATTGAGTGCATGGGATGCTACTGAGAGACACATTGCCCTCAACAATGTGGCCTTTTATCTTTCGGTTCCATTCATTTTTCTTTGAAAAAAAAAAGTTGAAATGAAAACATAAAAAATGCAGGTTTCGGCCTAGGGGGTATAGGGTGAGGCGCGTCGGGGAACCTGGACTCCACGTCGTCGGGGAACTCAGGCCCCCCGTCTGTGAAATCCTGGTGCCACCACTGGGTTAGTAGGGTTATGTGCGAATGCGTCATGAATGTAACTGAAAAGCATTTTTACAACTTTCCAAGAACAAATCTGCGATGACGTGAAAATCATATTTTCTAGCAGTACATGGACCTTGAATGGCCTTATGACAGCGATATTCCTAAGTTTACGTGGATGCGGCATCATGCGGCATTGGTAGGTCATTCTTATCAGGTTTTGTAATCTGATGCTCGGTCCGTATACATTCAGGTGTATTTTTGCCGCTTTTGGACCATGTGTCTATCTCTGCAATACCATTTACAAGTGGCCCAAAAAGGCAATGAAGATAATGAGGGTATGGTGAGGTACGAGAAGGCCCACTTTCCCGACGTGTTCATGAAGTTAGTATAGTCACCCCCCCCCCTCTCCCCACCTGCGAAGAAATGTCCGAATCGGGAATGGATCGTCTTGCCCCCCTTGACTCGGAAGGCCGGCTAGGCGCCTGGCTTCGGTGGATCCGACTGGAATGGTGGGATGCCGCATCCCGGGTCCGCACCTATGGAATCCTAGCTTTAATAAGGCATAATACACTACTTCTTGATCTTGATTCCACACAAGTCGCCCAGTGGCTGTTGAGTGTGTCCTCTTTGGTCCAGGTTAGATGTAATTGTCCAGGAGCTGCTTGATGGAGAGCACACTAGGAGCAGATTTGAGCTCCGCTGAAAGTGGAAAGATCAAGATCAGATACACTACTTGTGTCGGTCGAACTGAAAAACTTCCCCTGAATAGACGATTAAACGTGGCACATGGATATTTTCCACGGACAACTAACAATTGTGACTTGAATGCGTAGAATTTGATCCACCTATATATCTACAAAACAGTCCAACATTTGTGGAGAAAATGAATGCTAAAAATGCTGAAAAATGTCAGTTTCGATCAATTCAATAAGTTGAAGGAAAAACACATTACCGCTGTCTTTTGATGGTAAACTCGATTTCCGCGCTCGCGAAGTGACGCGAACGAGGGCACCATTCACATTTAGCGAAATCCTGAACCCAGCTCACATAAAACCGAGGGCGGTACTTCAGCAAAGTCGGGAGCGCACCAGTGAAACCGTTCTGCCTGTCGCGGTTGCGCATTCCACCAGGTCGTTATAGTATCACATAGCCTTGGCCTCAGGTATGTTTTTTGTTTTTTTTTTTAAGTATATGAATCCCCCAATAATTGCTTATGTAGTGGGTTTTGAAGAAACTAGAATGGCAAATTTAGCGCGTCAGATTAGTTGAGATATAGCATGATCAAATGCGATGCAATGTGTAGAAATTATACAATTCTCTGTAGCCTATAGGCTGCGTATTAAAGTACCCAACGATTGAGCGGACTGTACGCAACGATTGTGCAATGTCTACACAATATTGGGGATATGTGTACTAGCCAAGATGTTGTGTTTTGTGCATAGCACGTTCACTGCGCAACATATCATTTGCTGCATGATAATCGACTCGACGGCTGAATAACAAACAAAACACATTCTATGCATATCGGCCCTCTCGGGTCCCATCCGTCGCTTGCAAATTTCCAATCATCGCAGATGGCATATTATTGCATCATTCGAATTTGACCCACCTTTAGTATTTTACCTCTCCGAATAGCAGATGGGAAAGACCAGTACCGGTACCTCATTCAGTTGATAACTAAAAGCGCCGGAGCACGCTCCCTGTAATATCGTGGTGATCATTTCCCGTCGTCACGGTGCATTATCTATGATGTTGAAGCTCGCTTACAGAGTCTACGAGCGTCGCATCGAGCGTACACTGACTGCTTGGCCGCCCTAGTATAACATGGTCAAGAGCAGTGAAGAATAATGTTTTGCATGGGTACACTTGAGAAAATTCACGTATTTGAAACCCCTATAGAAGTTGGGGATCTTAATCCCCTCCGTCCAATCCACCGCCCCCCACCCAGTAATCCCCGGCCACGCTCCACTAACGGCAACCCCGTAAGACGGTGTCGTCCTACGGATTCCCAAGACAGAGGCGTGACCGAGAACGCTTCGACCTCCTCGTTGACTACCCAAGAAGACCCATGAACCGCACAAGGGTTGACAACTTGACAGCTGAGTGTACGACCTATGGAAAGCTTTACAGATATGACCCTGAAGGACAGGTCAGGTTTAACATGCAACATATACCACACATTCCTAAACACTCTGAGAACGTCTGGGCCAAGTTAACCCTAAATTGGTTCAAGGAGAAAATCAAAACCGAATTGGGTCAAATATAACTCGACCTTGATCAAACTTTCCCCCATGAAATGCTTAGGTTCTCAATTCGACCCGATTATGGGTCAATTTGACCCAGATCGTTAGGAATGTATATATATTGTGATGTCTCAAATTCTCATACGGTACCAGTTCCCCAATCATTCGACCAGTACGCACTTCGGCAATCGCGGGAGTATACCGTATGTGGCTACTGGCTACTAATGTTACTGTCACAGCCGTTCCTAACTACCCCTGTTTTTTTTTTTTTTGTTATAGGTTAGGCCGTCTCTTCATGCGCAGGCATTTGCCTGAATATGCTCTGAGAAACAGTTATACCTTCCTCTTTTGAAAGGACTGATATAGTTTGGAAAGCAAAATTCGTACCTATATTTCAGTCAAATTAATTACCGTACGACTAAAAACAATAGGGCAGTAATTGTTTATTAGGATGATTATCACAAAATTGACATGTTAGTTCATTTTCATTATTTTTTTTTCAAGTTGAAATAAGATGAAATAAAAAGAAGATACTAGTATGGTCAATCTAGCGCGAGATGCGGTGTGTATCTGCAGAAAGCCTTAGTGATTCCTTGACTGCCTCATAGACAGTTACTCTGTGACCTTTATTAAAAAGGTAGGTTCTCGAACCGCTAGTATCGCCTGTTTGGCGATCAGTGGCGTAACTGTTAGGCTATTAGGCATGGGGCTTCGGACCGTTTTTCAAAGTGAGGGGTTGGCACAGCGAATTCACAGTGACCTCTAGCGGAGCGGCACCATCGGTGTGGGGGCGAAGCTACTAATAAGAAAATTTTAAAGATTTCATACCTCCAGATCGACGGAAACGCCTTGCCAGGCTCAATAGCACCCATCCTACATGTGTCTTTTGCATACTAAGAGGATTTCCCGAATATCACCTGGTATTTTTTAAAAAATATTACCGTTTCTACTCTGCTTATTGCGTGGGATCCAGGTCTACCGAACGGTCTCTGTGGGAGCGAATGGAAAGCCATAGGCGTACGGGGCCACTTCAATTTGGGAGCAAAAAACTTGTACCCGAATTTTAACAAGTCGTCTTGGAAACGCACTGGCGCGCGCGAAGCGCGCGAAAAAAACAACAACATGTTTTCCGGGCATTTTAATCGAAACGTCTTCCAAAAATTCAGGCATTCTTTTTACTTTGTCCTTTTTCCTTCCCCATTTTCCACTATTTCCGCCCATTTTCCACTCATAAAATGGGGGGGGGGGGAGGGGAGCCCCAAGCTTCGGAAATCAATCGATTGAAAAAAATGATTCGAAGTTTTACATCGCATATTTAGCTAACAACGCCTGGAAGAACACCGCCATTGCGCGCGAAAACACTTGAAAAATTATGCACGTTTTGGCTATCGATTTAAAATTCGAGAATTCGGCATGAAACATGGGTATCATTCAACTTCGGCCCTAGTCGGGTCCAGATCTTCATAAAAGTATGGGGGGGGGGAAACGATATGATATCCCCGTCCGTTTGGAAGTGGGGGGACATGTCACCACCCCCCGTCCCCACCTGTTGACGCCAGGTCTAGGTTAGGCATCTTCACCCTGCCTGCATGGTCTAAGATGTCGAAAGAGAGCGAATTTCTAGAGAGGGGCGATAACAGCATATCTGAAAGCATGATAGAAGGGGCTACAGTCTGCAAACCCTCAAGTGCTTTAATAATCAGCAGGATCCAGTGGCCTATAGTTCGACCTCCGAATTCATAGGCTGATTTTTTATCATGTCTACCAGGTTTTTCTGGAAATGTACATGACTGACACGTGTAACTAAATTATGCAAATTAGACACATTATTAGATCCTCCGACCTCCTTGACCCAATCCTAGTCTAATCTCAAATATCCGAGGGCCAAAGGTGATGGTCCACATCCAGTGGCTAGGCTAATAGAAAATGCATGAACTTTTAAAATATTGCAAAAGTCCACCCGAATTAATACTCTTATTTGCAACTCCAGCCAATTATACTCTTCTTGGTGTTATAACATTTAAAGAGAATAAGAAAATCATTCAAATATCCCTTTGTTCCAGGTTTATAACGTGTTCCGTTGCTTCCTCAAATTTCATATAATTTGGTGATTTTGGCAAACTGGCAACCTTTTTATGATGTCATTTCTACCAATTATAAGGGATAAGTTATAAACATTATTTATCAACAGCTTTTTCTTCAAATTCGATTGATATGACGTCATCAAATGTTGCCAACTTGCAAAATTGCCAACTTAGCAGCGATAAATTAATATCTTAAAAATTTGTAAATTCATAACCGAACATGCTGTAAACCTGTAACAAAGTGTTATTGGGCCATGATTTTTGCAAATGAACAAGATATGACATTTGAATTTTTTTTGGCTGATTTGCCCTTCTTCTCATACAAATTAAACACTTTGAAATACCCTCGGGGGGGCTGACTCTGATTCACATTCTAATTACTCATGACCGAAAGCAACCGTATCCATCATGTTCGTGGTAATTCAACAAACTTCCAAATCCTCCTCGCTACATAATGCACATTAATCACATGAAAATGACCTGCAGTTACTTCCGATTTTATGTAAAAATCCTGGGGACTGAATTGAGGTTTATTCGTCTTCACCAAGTTTCGTGAGAAAAGCCAACTTCAAATTTCGTATGATTAAATTGCAAATTAGCCTATTTTATGGTGAAAATCTAATCAAGTTATCTACCTGATATCCTGAACCTTTGTGCCGGACCACATCGCCATAATTCTTACGATATGTCAGTAATACAAAAAAATACATGAAATAGACTATTTCCCTACTAAATGACGTTCCTACCCAAAATCTGATAAGATCACGTTCCACGATACCACGAACAAACTTGGAAAACAACACGAAATACAGTTTTGAGAAAGAAATCCTGCCTCCACTGGCAAGCGTGGCACCACACACACACACACACACCCACACCGCACAACACACACACAACACACATGCACACACACACACACACACGCACAACACAAACACACGCACGCCAGCATACGCACACACGCACACGCAAAAGACACACACAAACACAGAGTGATCGCCACAAAAACAGTCCCGCCCTCAAAGGACAACTGCAGGGTGGAGGATATGAGAGGCTGAATATAGCTGGGAAAACCGGAATGGTAAGTCCAAAACACGAAGTTCACGTCTTTCCGTTACGGAGTTACAGTCCTTAATGTTGTGATGTGGATTGCGCAAAAGGAACGAAAAAGCTCCACCATGCAATAATTAAATAATGTCATACATGCACAGCCCCGCCAACCATCTTCGTTTCCTCATTGCAATTCAAACATTAATTTCAGATCGGAAGCCATTCAGCTTATAGGAGAGGCTTCTGTAGTTGGTTGGTAGGTGTGATGGTTACTTGGTGAAGGAAGGCAACGAATAAATGTTGACTTATTCACAAAATGAAAACAATGACATACATAAACTAACATTCTGTATGCTGTCCAAGGGTGTACCGTCATGCGTTATTGCGCATGGGGATTCTCCCCACTTATATGCATAATGGACCAAGACTTGAAGGCCAATAATCCACATAGAACAATCTATCGAAATGGGGTTGGGACCTATAGATACAGTTTTCCATCTCCCCCGTAAAGAAAGAAAAAAAAAACAAAAAACGAATCGACTTGTAAACTAGCACCAAGTCACAGCAAGGTTGACGCAACTGGCTGCGATATCAGGAGTCCAGGACCCGAGGTGCCAGCATATTACCAAGTTTCATTCAATTATGATGAACAAATTACCCATTGTCCCTGGTCTACCTTGAAATGGAGACACAAGCAGATATAGGGCCCACGGCTACACTTGTCATGTAAATCAGGACCAGTTATGAAATTGCTGAAAGTTTCTTGAAAAACAGAGAGAGGAAAAAAGGCATATCACATTATACTCGAAAACACACGTATTTTGTACACAAATTTACATGGGCGGAATGGGTTATGTTGAATTGATATGCACAATGTGAAAATTAGTATAGGCTTTCGAACTGGAATGTCACTGCAAAAAACAACAACACCCGAACTATGCACCGCCACACATTTCAGTATGTGGATATTCAGGTCTATCACAGCGCATGCATGTACATATATTAAAAGGATGAGCTTGAACGTTTTGCATAAATTATATGAATTACCACACTTAACGACTTCAAAGTGAACCTGGTGTACCAGCATCCGAGATAGACCAATATATTACCCTTCAAGTTAATGGAAAAACTTTCGAATCTGCATTATTTCTTGCAAAGTAGGCGAAGTAAATTATTTTGCGCCAAATGATACAAATATCTATTGTGTGTGTCATAAATTGAATTCGATTTTCGTTATTCCGTGTCTTATTCCGTTTGTATCTGGTGATGGATTAGCAGCTGACAATAAGGTGAGTATCCAGGTCTGCACCCTTGCTTGGGCCATAGGTTCGTCCTTGCTCGGCAAGGAGTAAAAAAAAAAGTATACTTGAAAACGTGATTGAAAAATCGTGATTAAATTATTAGCACATTGGGTAAGGGGGGGTTCTGACCCCCCGTGCCTGCGCCACCGGGTACATCGATTCAAATGCAAAACACTGAAACCCTTCAATGAGTGCACTTCACTGTCAGTGATTTTGCATGATGCCAGGACTTGCGTGTGAGTTACAATTTCCCTCTGGTAAAGGGGCGGGGTTATCGAATGTCGTATTTACCCAATTATTATAACCCACCCCATTCCGACAGTAGTGTATTTAAAAATGCGCAAACCCTCAATTTCCTGAGCAGCAAATTCACTTAACGTTCGTTTTACCAAGAAAAATATTTTCGTGTATCAATATTCGTCGCTAAGATGCAGAAACGCACTATCTCCCCTGCGGGTATGGGGCCTGCATCCTCGCGGCCTGGCCTCCAACACTCACAGGGGCGTCACTCATATTCAGTTAGTGGATTCGCTTCTAGCAACACAGGGACCTATCTTATGAAGTTTGCTAGAGCGAAAGTCCCGAAGAGGATATAATACTGTCAGGCAAACACCGAAAACAATAAATAAAAGTCCAATGTATACATTTTTAGTGTGAATGAATCTCGCATTTATGCAATTAAGAAAAATATACCCAGTAGATTACGGTACTTGGATGTTAATGTTTTTATACAAAAATATAAAAAATGATCTCGAGAAAATGAACAACAGACGGAAATGAAGAACATATTGACTAATTGAATTTGCCGATCAGTCAATCAATCGCGTTTACAATGATATGAATGTACCATTTACACCGCAACAAAAACACATGAATTTATTTGAAGATTGAACACTCTTTTGAACATGATCTTCTACTCCATTCTTGAATGTGTTAGGTTTTAGCATGTTAGCAAATTCTTGGTCGACCGTAGCTTTTTTTTTTCTTTTTCGCTAATCAACATACATTAGGGCGTATAAACACATGGTAAAGGGCTGGCCCTGCCCTGAACCAGGTTTTCGTTGGGGTTTGTAAACTTACTGTATAGATAAGGGTTACAATGAACACTGTATTTCCAAAGTGAGCAGTTAGCTGGTAACGAAGATAACTTTAGATCAACAGTGGAGTTACACACCGTGCAACATGTGGTTGAATACTAAGGGCCAATACAAGGGTAACCACGAACCCTACGCATCGGGAGACGGAGTGAATTGAATTTCTTCGTGGTTAGGGACCGCGCGGTCTTCCATTTAGCCAAGAAACCTCACGATTCTCTCTCTTTCAGGGTTCTTCGCTACTAAAATATAAAAAGAGTGGAAAAAGAACTTCTTGCATATGTATAGAAAAGTGAAGGTAAACGTATAGGGTTTGTTGAACTACATACATGTACATAACAATGGCGCTACTACAGTAGCCCCCTCCCATTCAACTTCCCATGAAATGATTACAATAGTGGATCTAGCACCTGCTGGATAGGTTGAGAAGGTAAAGAGTGAATTCCGACTTTTCTCGTGGGGGGGGGGATGTTTTTCTCAACCTTGGACAGGTACCAAACATATTCCCGATGCTTATGACTGTTATAAGGGAACTAGGAAGGCTTTCAGCGCTCAAAACTATCCAGCAGCATAATAACACGATACCACTTCAGGAACGTGTGGGTGACCGTGGGGGGTCAAGTTGATCCAGAAATCAAGGTCAAGGAGAATCTATATCAAATTCTTGCAGGAAGACGGATAATTTTCAGAGTGGGGTACACCATGGTGGTTTTTTTTTCAATCTGAATGCACCAAATGCGGAGGGTCCATGGCGTTACTAATGAGAGGCAAATTCAAATATTGTAATTGACATACTGCTCTTAAACTAGTGAAGAAGTGATAAGAGCAATACACGTAGCTATATTGGAGTAATTAACACATCAAAGCTCTTGGTCAACTCTGGTAAACAATACAGTTAGTGGAACTTTTACAAAGTTCTCCAAATTTGATCCCTAGTCATCTCCACAGTGACGTAACTACAGGGAGGGGGAGGCGATGGGCTGTGAGCGGGCGTTTCTACCTAGCAAATAGGTTCTCGGCGATCCCCAACACCAATTCGTTCCTATGGTGTATACGCTAGCCTACGGTACGCGAACCCCGACATAAAGACTCACTAGTGATTGATATCACGCAGCTGATCGTCTTGTCACCTGTAGTATTCGCGGAAACCTTCGACCTGAAGGAAGAATATAATACAGAGGTGAGTGCCCCAGTGCATAATTACTGATTAGATATTTCTCAACACACCAAGACACGAGTACATGCCTATCCCCCAAATCGTCCTTGGAGTACACGAAGGGATCGAATAATGCATGTGCGATTGAGAGCGGCGCATCGATCCCTTTTCGATCGCGTAATGGAATACGTTCATTACTCTGCACTTTTTAGCTGCGTGTAAGCAGCTCTACAATCATCATGTCTCTCCGTCCGTTCGTTCGTCCGTTCGTTCGTTAGTTCGACCATCCTGTTCGTCACGTCGATTCTGAACTTCTGAACCGTACATGCGATCAGGTTGAAACTTTGTGGGTGGATGAGCATGCCATGCTAGGCTACATTTTGACTTACATAGTGTGATTAGATTTTAATTAAATCCAATTACCCCAATTACCCCAATTTGCCTACCCACAGCCCTTCCCATTGAACTCTCTGTGAGAGTGGTTTGTTCACATATTCCCCCGAGCCGTAGGCTCGGCTGCTGGTACTGGGAGGACTTGTTTAATTTGTCTGACAGAACTGATGAGGTGGCACAGGGAATGGGGGATTTCAACTGTTTACTGCTACAGGCCTAGGAGTTGTGCTGGGTACACATAAAGTTTTGTTGGGTACATATAGCTCATATAGCAAGAGGCCTAGGAATGAGTTAGTTGGGTACTTTTTTTTTTTTTTTGGTGGGGGGCTGGGCACTATAGCAATCATCAGGCTATTGTGGTAGACACTTCCAAGCCATTCCATAGGTTATGAACAGTATGTCAGTAAAGGTCAATTGAATGTGAACAAACGATAAATGTGGATTGGTGAAGAACAGTTTTCGGAACACAGGAAATTTGCCGTCCGCAGCTATCAAGACGTTTCGACGTGTGCTGGTTTCTTCTTCGAAGATTCGATAAGAGGTCAATGATGGTTATATATATATAGCACCATCAATAATGAAAGTAATTTTAGTTCGTTTGTTTTACAAACTAGCGAAGCAATAGCATATTACAATATGATGTTTGTGGGGGTTTTCAAAAGCGAAAGCTTGTACGAGTAGACCCCCCAACATAATGTGAACATTAATAGGATGTAACCATACTATAGAAACAACCACCCCCCTCTCTCAATTGATATTCTGATGGCTACAACAACAACAACAACAACAAGATCATGCTGACAAATAGCTGCTCGACAGAAAATGACGTGTACCTAGCCTATACCTTTATAATTCTGGATATTGAGGATTTATCCTGCAGTGAGTTACATTGCATTCCAACACTCTGCTCCACACAACCCCTGCGATAGACCCTATTTGGCTGCGGTAATACATGCTGTTATCACCCTTGCTCGAGTTATTTATAACCTGAACAGCGAAAATTAGAGGCAGCTTAGAATGGACGCTGTGTGTCCATGTCAAAGAAGGAGCACGAGCGACAGCTGGAGGTGGCGCAAATGTAGATGTTGTGGTTCTAACTGATCGTCACAAAGAAAGACAAGATGCGGAATGGGGCCATCACAAAGAAATGATGGATGAGCTCTCAGATAAGCTGCGTCAGACGAGACGAGACTACGGTGGTTTGGGCATATGAAGCGTTGAGACGAGATCTATTTTGGGAGGAGAGTGATGGTGCTTGAGGTGGGGAAGAGGGCGAGGGGACGACCAAGGAGGGGGTGGAAAAATTGCGCTAAGGAGGATATGGCGGTTGCTGGAGGAAGACACAGGATACACGATTGCATGGAGGACAACCCTTCGCACCAGCGACCCTACTCAAATGTATGGCGCAAAATTATGTAATCAATGCCTTGTGAAAATTGTTTGTGTAAATAGTTGATTCAAGCGATCGGGCTGTTTGTCAGTAGAGATGACTAATAGGGGCGGAAGAATGACAGAGCAGTATCAGTTACGCTTTGCAAGCAAACATTCCTATTTCGAATTTCCAGTAGTCAGGTCAGCGGACCTCTTTTTCTTATGTGGCTGTACTTGCAGTTGCGATTGGCGAGGTCTTGGCCTCAACTTATAGTTCCGCTGCAAGCGGTGAACTTTCTTGGGTTATTGGGGTTTGTTACGGGATACAGGATTTGCAATTAGTCTCATCGGTCGGGTCTGAGCAGTCATGTTGAAATTGAACTTCCGTTCCTCCAGGTTCCGAAAGAGTGATCGGGTCATGGAGTTCACTGATCGTCCTTCCGGATGAGACCTCCCCGGGAGCAGGTTCGGTTTGGTTGCAACCCGGTCTCAATATCATATGAGCACTAGTCGAGAAAAGAAGGCGAGTTATCGCTGGTGCTCATCCACGATCATACGGCCAGGGTTCCTTGATGAGCCTCAATTAGCCTCCTGAACCCGATCAAATCAAATCACTTACTGTCGTCTGGTATTCAGAGTGAGAGAGCTCTTTTCCCGTGAGTTTGTGCTGCAAAATTGAAATCAAAGTTAGATCAAATCAACTCAGGTAGTTAGATAACGACAATATTGGAATCTGTGGGGTCTTAAAGTGACTGAGTCCGACAGAAATGGGGAGACCTAAACTAATCGAAATATACGCATTCCATAGGTGCTGATGTGATGTGCAGTAGGCCTATGGGTGTGAAAAAACGCAAGTTCGCTCGGAGGATGATTTTGTAGAAGGTATTAAACTGTATAGTAATGTAAGAGCCGACGTAAGTCTGCATTTCATGAATAAGCGCGTTCCATCGTTTTCTAAGGTTCAAAGTCAATACAATCAATTTACTGTAAAGCGGCATCACTCTTTCGTCATCCATTTGCCTATTCAGTGCTCGCTCCAATTCAATTAGCCGCTACGAAACTCTTTCGTAGTCGTGTGAATTCGCCATTTATTGGGAACAATGCCGCATTCGTATCTTTGGAATCCTGGCAATCGCATCAGATGTGTCCAGACCGTCGTTCTATGGTTACAGCGTATAGCCTACCCATAACCTGCCTTCTAAATTATTTTACAAAATGGCAACTGTAATTTTTTCGTATGATTACAAGCGTTCGGCTGTACTGTTAATTGAGGCGATCATTGGTCTGTACGTCGTCGACAACATTTAGACATTGTATAGCTTACATCTAACCAATGTCGTTTTACCCATGATTGTCGCCAACACGGGCGGAGGCTGGGGTGCGGCGGAGTTGGGGTGTAGAGACCAGCAAATATTAGTTATTATATTAGTCAAGTTATTGGTACCACCGTTATTAATTTTCCTCGAGACCTATTTTCTTACCTTCCATCTCAATGTTTGGAGACTCAGTTGATACCCAGTCACACCTCGAGGAAACCATTGTACTGAAAGAAGGGTCAGATAAGAAGAGAGTCGTGTTGACAACAATCACGCATCGGCATCCTCTGACAGACGATTGGAATTATTGGGCTATATTGTTTTCCCGCGGATTCTCGGTCGACCGCCTGGACGCCCCTTAGCTCATGGAAGGCGCAGCTTCGAGGATACCTCAGAGAGTTGGGGGGGGGGGGGGTGAGCCGGGCCAATGCGTTGGTCGCTTGCCGGAGGAGGCCGGGCGATTGGAGGCGGCGGGTGGAATTCGTCCAGGTTCCTTCCCTGCATGCGCTTCCAGGGTGAGTGTGTTGCGGTGTGTGTGTGAGTGGGTGAGTAAGTGAGTGAGTGATTGTAAAGGGGCTGTATGTCACCAAGAGAGTGAATCGAACTAAATTGACACCCGAATCAGGTCAAATCAAGTCAACTTGTGTTCATGGGCGGCGATCCTAGGGGAGGGGTGAGGTGTCCCCCATATTTTGGAAAATCGCCTACTGTCTTTTTATAAAGTCTTGTCCACACTGCACGCGACGCACGTATTGTGGGCAGTCCTAAGAAATAACATAACATAATTTTTAACGCTTCGCGATTTGTCACGCTGCGATTTATCGCGTTGCGTGCAGTGGGGATAGGGTTTTTTTTTTTGGGGGGGGGGGGTCACTGTAGTATTTCAGAACTTCCATAGAGCTGATACCGTACAAATTATGTAGCATTGTATTATTTTGAGAGAAAACATTGAGGTCAAAAAGAGAAAAAAAAAACCCGAAAAAAACACTTTCAAAATTGTACAATGTCCGCCGCACCTTTGATAACCTAACCAAATCGCCGCTTATGCTCGTGTTATTTTTTTACCCGGTTCCTCTTGAAGCTCCTGTGTCGATACCCACTGTCTCGTTAGGAATTCCGTGGTTGGCCACACTAACCCTAATCCCTGATACAATATAAGAACACTAGCCAAACGGAGAATACCCTCTGAGAGATTACGCATCCGCATGGAGTACCGTCCTTATCCAACTCATGGTCAACTAACTCGATGTTATCAGAGTGTTCCTCTGTTTTGTTGTCGGAATCATGCAGAATTGTCGCAGAAATAATTCAGGACTTCACGCTCACCGGCAGGCATCAGTCGAGGCGGCCGCCGTTCCAGAAAAATAGCACTGAGACGTTGAGAGGCCTCGAGCACTCTACCATAATTCGTTGACGTGCCTTCGGAACCCTCACGAATCCGGCCAGGTAAAATAGACAAACAGTTCGTTCGCCGTATTCGGGTAAGCCCTAGCCAGTGAATGCACTGCGAGAGATTGCGTGACCGATGCTGGACGTGTGTTAAGACATGTCTCTCATATGGTGGTCATGTGATTAGGTCACTGTTATTCCAGCATAAGGCTAAAACTGGCTGATTGGAACACGATTGATTGGACGAGCGCTGCGTGACCGAGGACGGACGTGTGTGACATATCTTAGATATTCGCACTGGATGCAGTACTGTCCATCTTGAAAGAAAAATTGGGAATTGACCCATAACTGTGTCAGTGGGTAACGATTTTCACACAAATCAGGTCAAGTCAGCTCAACTGGCTGGGTCAAAATATATAACCCAGAAATTTGGCTTGGTTCCTCTCTCTCCTGACCCAATTATGGGTCAAATTGACCCAAACGTTATCAGTGTGTCGCCACTGCTGCATTGTAGTGATGACTTCTAGGCGTCTACCACCATCCCTAATCTTCAGGGGAAGTGGGTTCGAAAAATGGAATGGCCACTCACTCCCCCTGGTTGGATGGGGACTTTCCCGGGAGCGAGCGAGCTGCCAACATGCCTCGAACGTTCATCTTCCGGAAATTGTCGGAAAAAAAAAAAAAACATATTGGACACTTCCCCTATTTTAGAGGGAAGAGGCAAAATTCATTTTGCCGATGATCGATTCGATCGACGATATGAAAATAAATATGTAATGATAAAATCAGTGTTTGGTCATTTACCTTGCACACGCCCGAACACCCAGCGAAAAGGAATGACGCCCCGGGGCATAGACTCGGGGAGCAGACACCAACAGAACCTGTAGAACCGAAGAATGATAACATCAATTAGATGTGGGCTATATCATGTCTTCAAGTTGTGGAAGATATAGGGCTACAGATCACCCCTTTGGTCGCCTCTATTAGCAGAACAGCCGAACGCTCACCCTCTTAACGAATCTGTGTCAAATTTACCTAATCCTGGTCGACCCAGAATCGAAGGGAACCAGAAGGATACCAAACCAATTTTTCTGTAAAAACTTTGACCCAGGCTGGGTTAAATTTTTACTAGATTTGGGTTAATTTTGATTGAAGAATGGTTTGGTTCCTCTCCTGACCCAATTCCGGGTCAGGAGTGCATATATTTCAACCACCCTAGACGGCAAGGCATAACACGCATGTGCTTGTTAATGGACGAAGCAGTGTGTATAATGAGTAAATTATGAGCTAGAACTCCTGATAAACTATAATTTCTTCTGGCTTGAAATTGCCGCTGTACTACTTACCACAATTTTCCCAAGGTCTCTGAATGGTGTGCGAAGGTGAGTATCTTGCTGATTCATCTACCGCCATCTCCCTCCCCTCCTCCGTGGCTATCTTAATCTCCTGGACAGATAGTAACCTCTTCAGGCGGAGGCCGGAGTGGAGGACGATCTCACACGTGTTAACGTCAACACTGTCAAACGAGTGATACAGCCACAGGTATGATACGGGGACCTGAAAAAAGAGACGTGACCGTTATCTGTTGACCGGGACTCAGCTGTAAAGTGATCGAGGGTTCCGATAGAGGCCGATACTGATTCGCGCCGATTCCGATGGGAGTGACTTGCATAAACCGCCATCTCCTCCAAATCGAATGGAAAAGTGATCAGTGAAAAGTGAATAGATTGGGGTGCAGGCGTTATTTCAGTATCTATCCAGATTCCAGAATTTCACAAGCATCCCTTGAAACTCCGCGCCAAGCGATGGTGGCGATTAACTCACGGTTCTTCGTTCCACTTCAAAGTATTTCTCCTCGTTATACCAAGGTTATTATGATAGATGAATATGTAGATCCGTCGTACGTGTGTCGTATCTGAGATACCTTTATACCAACTTTTTGAGGCCAAGCCCTGCCACTGCTGACGACATTAGGCGTTCGATTCAATTTTTGTCTCTCAATACACTGTTTACGCCTGGCTCCGTCGCTAGATCGTCTCTCGAACGTTTCATTGGTACGATGAGCATCGTTATGGCGTGTAAGAGAATTTGTTTCACTCATCAAAGATGCAAAATGGTTTGTATTATTACTGACAGTTATTCTTGGAAGTTGGAATAAAATATTTAAGGGATAAACTGCAACTGGGAGACTTTACTGGTTAATAAACAGTCGAGACTCTAAATTTAGGTAAAAAACGGACAAGGCGCAGCCGGGTTCGTATTGAGCTAAATTCAGAGTCGAGACTGTTTATTCACCAGTAAAAGTCGACCTGCTGTAGTTTATTCCTATTCTACAACCCGCAAATCAAGAAGTATCCAAACGATTAGAGATATCTATATCTCTAGATCTATATCTTGTTATCTCTAAACAGTAAGTAAGCAGCTAGGGTAGCTATTGCGTTGGTTCAATCGAAGTAAATTGCATTGCGTACATACACAAAAGATTGGCAGTGCGTGCTGTGCGTACTTCCATGGAGACGCGATACAAACACGCGTGCCAAACCGGAGGGTTCTGCGCGTGTGAACATGGCGTTCTCCAATCAACGAGCGACGCGTCGTTTCGCTCGTTTGTATTCCGTTGAGGCAGAGCGCCCTTTGAAGCGCGCCTATACTGGAAGCCGGATCTGCGCGTTTAAACATAAACTCCCAAAAGCTCACGCAACCTTACATTCGCGTTCAAAAGTACTTACTGCGTTTACTTAAAACGCAGCAAATCGAGCCGTATTCGTTGTTTGTGTTACTCTGAACAGCTGACTGTTATTGCAAAAATAGTAGTCCGCTACGTGATTGGGATTAGCCAATCAGAATCCCGTATTTACAATAAAACGAATGCTCGGGGTTGTAGAATCGAGAATACAGTTCTATAAAGCGAAAATACACCAACAACTCCGATGATGCAGTCGATCTGGCAGTTCGAGATATGACTAATTATTTAAAGAGTAAATCACTACTTTAATATGGGCACAGTTTGATGTGAGTTTATAGCTTCGACAAATCCCAAAACGCTTTATCTCTCACTGACTGCGAATTTAGGAGAAGCACACAAACAAACAAACAATGACGAACAAACAGACAGACAAACAAACAGACGAACGAACGAAAGGTCGAACTAACAAACAAACAAACGAACCGAAGAAACTGTTCGACGAACGGACGGAGCGAGAGCCCCCATTTACATCAACTGTAAAGAAGATCATACTCTTGTGCTACAATAAAGAAAATATGCTATGACTGGTGACAGCGTTATGTACGATGCTTACCCCACGGTGAGCTGCTTTCTCCAGCAGCATCAGTGATGATTGCTGGTGCAGTAGGGTGTGGTCCTTTCCGATGAAGATTCCCTTCTCACAAAGTTCGTGTATCTTGCGCGGGTTTATCACCTGGTCAAGAAGACACCGTCGGAATAGTAATTAGCGGTGTAGCCACGGGGATAGTGGGGTATGCAATGGGTGTGTATCATGGGTTCACCTACCTGCAATCATAGGAATCTGTAACGAGTATTTTCCCCCGCTTCCTGAAATAGTACGAGTTATACAAGTTCGCGCAGGCAGTGCGCGAATCCTAGGACAGTGAGGGCGCACCAAGCTTCTGCCATTTAACCGACACATTTTCCATATATTCGTGGTGCATCTCAATGAAGAGTTGTTTAGCTTCTTCAACCCAAAAAAGCATCTGGGAGAAGAGTACCCATACTTGTGTCAGCAGGAAACCAGCTCCAATTAGGGGTACCAAAATTGGTACCGAGAAGGTCAACATTGACTTGGGACTTGGGTCGAATGTTGACTAAGAAATGTGGATTAGCCAAATTCTTGGTCAACTTGACTCAAATGTTATCAGAGTGTAGAATACGATTCCAAGACCCAAGTCGTTCACGCTGCGTATCGTGGTTAATGTGAGTCTGCATGCTCCGTCAAACGGCTGCCGTGCGTAAATTGTCCCGGGGGCGGGTGCCACGTCACTGTCACGCTCGACAGCATACTGACATGCCTGCTTGGAAAACGTTGTCGCTGCTCGCAGTATCGAGCAGCGCGTTGATGAGGGTGGGTGCAAAGGCGGATGTTGTGTCGGGTAAAGCGTCTACTTTTCCTAATTGAACTGGCAGTTTGGGGGAACTGGGTGTTTTTCCTAATCAGGTTCATGTAGTGCACCACACACAACATGATACCGTTAATATATGGGAATGTGGAACCAGACGAAGATTAACGCCTCAATCTATACCCCACACGGTTTATTCAGAGGGTTTGCACTCGTGGGCAATATGCCAGGAAGTTGATATACAGAGCTCAGGCAGGCGTGCTAGATTCCCGCTCCCAGGAGCGCAATTTAACGTCCAGATTCGACGGCGTGAGGACAGCTTTCAAGTGAATCCATTTTAGTTTCCCACACGAGAAATCAGCAAAGAGAAAATTTGATATCAGAGGTTTGAACCGAGGTTTAAACCAGGGACCTCTGCCACCCCAGTCAGACACCACACCGTCCCGTCAATATCTAGGAAAAATCAAACTGCACATTGTTTATGTCACAGTAGGGAGCGGTGAAGCTAGGTAACCTAAACACACTCCAAAAACATCTGGGTAAAATTGACCCAGATTGGGGTACAGTGGGAAACAAACTTGACAAAATGTGGACCCAAGAATCGGTTCCTGGGCGTCCTCCAATTGAGTTCCCCTATATGCCACACCGCAACTGTGGCATATCATATAATTTCCAAATTCGAAATGATCGGCTCGCCTATTCTGTATAGACAAAGAGGCCAGAGGGGGGGGGGGGGGGTGGCAACTGACAACTTTTCAAAATATTCAAATGCGTTCCCTATTCCTGGGTCAAATGCCAGAAAATGCGCCAAAAATGCGCGCGTTGTTATCATTTGACTGCATTCAAATATTGTCAAATTTTGGCGCTCCGGGCCAAAAAGTTAAAAAATCCAATTCCGCATTTGACGTTTCCCCTCGTACATGCAGCTACGTACGCTAATAGTTACATAAAACCTGTTCTCAGTATACCTCGTACTTAGTTTCACGTCTCTTCTCCACACTAATGTGGGTGAGACAGGCCACACCGACATCCTTCATTACACGCATCGACGGAACGGGGCATCGGTGGGAGTGCAACACTGCGACTACAGACCTCACTGAAAACTTGATTTCAAATCTCTTAGCGCTACGGTGTGCTGAAAGACTACAAGGACGCGATACAAGGGTGCGGGAATGAGGGTTGCAAATGGCCCGCCATTTCCTTCCCCATGAAGTGCTGCAATTCTATGCAATAAAGTATGGCATTCCTTAAGCAGGTTACGCATTTCTTCGTTCATATATTTTCCATATATGATGATTGAGGTCTTGATTGCTTGTTAGACATAAAACTTCTCTTGGGTGTACCAAATTTTCCCACCACTCAGCCACCGAAGTCAAACCAAAGTAGGGGGGGGGTGACCAAAGTGGGTGGGGGGGCATGACCAAAGTGGGTGGGGGGGCATGACCTCGCCGCCAAAATAATTGCTGTGTGAAAAATGAAAATCAATGGGGGCATCCTCAAAATGTGGGGTTAACACGTCCCCCCGTCCCCCAGGATTGGCGCCCATGCCCACAGCCACGCTCCACGTCACGAAATATGTTGAAATCAGTGCGGAGGAATATCGGAACTGCGAGTGATGCGCGTAAATATTTGGGCACTCGGGTTGGGTGGGCTTACTCGGGGAATCAGCCAGCCCAATCCCTTTTGACTCTGCTAGTATGACCCAGTAAATAATTGCAGTCCCCACGTATTTCTGGAAATTCCACTCGAGGGGGCATACATAAGGGTCTATACCTATTAGCGTTGTCAGGCAGGGGGTGGCGACAGCGGGGGGGGGGTGGGGGGGGGGTCATCGGGGAGCAGTGGGGAGCAGAGGAGGAAACAATCGAGCGAATGCTAGAAATGAGAAAGGAAAAAGAGAGAACAAGAGGAAATGTAAATGAAAACATGAAAGCTGATGGTTTTAGTGTATAGGGCATGGTGAGGTACAATATGGCGAACGATACTGCTGATCTTTCATCTGGGAAATTGGACCCCCCGTCGGGGGAAATTCTGGCGCCGCCCTGTTGTCAGTGAGTGTTGTTTTGGACAATTCTCGATAATTTAAAAAATAATATCTCGCTGTATTTTGCTGTGCTCTAGCTCTCGTGGACATTACAGTCGCCATGTTTCTCGTCCGTTTGCGCACTAAATAGTGCTTACTAGCTGCTCATCAGTGCTTCCCCGCTATTCGCGTGCCTGATAAACACCCATGCGAATTCCGCGATTCGCATGTCTGGGGATTCGCTTGTGTTTCGCTGATTCTTGTGCCCAGTAAAGAAGGCATCAATGAAGTTGATGGTCCTATACTCACCTCCCAACTACCGGATCGTAGATTCAATTTGTAGCCAAAACGTCTGTAAACAACTAAAACGGAAATAGAATTGATGTAGACGGTAATATGCCTGTAAATGGGCCGGTCACAAAACAGCGAATATCATTATTATTATTATTATTATTATTATTATATTATTATTATTATTATTATTATTATTTTGCGTTTGTGGCCGCCAAATCATGTGTGTCGGTAGTTGGAGCTGAACATCTCACAGCTGGTAGCGCTGCGGGGATGGAGGAGGGGGGGGGGGGACGTGCTCTTACCACGCAAATTCTTTCCTCCGCAGTGCCACGGCAGCATAAACTAGAGGCAAGAATTTTTTGTTTTCTGAAAAGTCAATCTGCTTTATATTCTGCTTTCTTCAAGTTTTGTACATTGGTTTTGTAGAGTTATGAGCGGAAATACTTGAACACAGCATAAACCTACATTTTCTGTGCAGTTATCGCGAATACCCGACACTTTCACTTTTATCACGACATTTTTGGCATACCATTGTGACGGTAAACCATATTGGTATCGATTTGTACTGAAGGATTTTTCACTGTAACGTTGTACAAACGCTGCGTGAACGCTCTTCCTACAGTTGCTAACAGACCAAATTTAAGCTTGCAATTGTGACTTTTCACAGACCAGGCTACAACAACGTGTAACAAATCCAATTACCATGATCGGTCTCGGTACGCACCCCCCCCCCCCCCCCCCTCCGAACGAAACGCAAAACGTCTGAAAACCTAGCTGGGAAATGTGATATTTATCAGGGAGATTGGGAACTTCGGGGGGGGGGGGGGGTGGTCCCATACATGAAACTCCCCTCGTGACTGCTTTCAGGCTTTTTCCCTCCGACTTACAAGCCGTGATTGCGCCATTGCCCCTTCCGTTAGACAAATGATGTTCGTCTTCCGCTTGCCTTGTTCCTGTCGAAGTAAGGACCCGTATGAACGCAACCTCTCAAGCATTATACAAAGACGTCTGGGACACATGTAGCAATTCTCCGAAAAATTGATAATAAAACTGTAGTCGGCAGATATACAGACGGGCGCTGTATCAGTTTAAAAACTAATTCCCACTAAAGCTTTACGAACCTCTGAACTCCCTGTCGACCAATTTGTTTGGTATAGAAGCAGGAGTGATCTTCAGTGGAGAACATCCATCAAAGCTACAGATAAATGAAGATAACCATGATTATATCTCCTCACCTTTTCTTTCGCGATACTGGTACGCGTTGCGTTTCGCTGGCCCCTTATACCAAATTCTACTTCCTTGGAGGAGGGTCCAAATGCGAAATGATGATTATGCCCGCTGCCAAACCATTCACGATTGCTACGTTTGCCAGTTGTAGGCTCGGCATGACCTGACGGCCAAACCTTTTTTTTTTTTTCGCGGGCAAGGCGCAGCCACTCGGGAGTCCCCGGGGGTTCATGCCCCCCCAAACTTTTGGAAGGCCTCCATACATTATGATTCCCCCCCCCTTAACTTTCAGATAGTGCCTGCGCCCTTGATCGCGGGGGGTTCCGCATGCGAATGGTTGATATGCTTGCTGCCAAACCATTTGCGATTGCCCATGCCCGCCCGTTGTATCGTCCCAGCATGACCCAACGGCCAAATGGGAGAGCAGAAGCATGGGACTAGCAAGGACTAAAACTGATAAATAGGAGTCTATCGCCTACGCGAATTTAGTCAATCCGTCTGTTCAAATGAAATGAAAGAGTCGCGCACATATCGGAGATGTCAAGTTACCACATCAAGAAACATCAATTTATCTCGACTCACTTACTCAAAAGTAAGATCGCCCTCCGACAAACGAAGAGGAAAAGAGTCCCTCACCCGATATTTTTGGATATGTTGATATTTTTCTGCCAGGCGAAAGAAGTCAAGGAGTTCCCCTTCTGAAATTTCCCGGCTCCCGCCTTCATCTATTTCTATCGATTCCAGAAAAGAGAAGGTCTGCAGTGAGAGCTCCGATATGAGCGTTATTTTCCGCTAGAAATGTTCACCATGTCGAAACACTTCGTCAGCCGCAGACAGGTCGTGGTAATCTACACGGACAGAAACGCAGAAATGGTACACAGCTGAAAATAACTAGTTCTTCAACAAACATACATTATTTTGTCGCCTTATTAAACAAGAACGCAACTATGCGTAGTGATTCCTTGCCATTCAATTGAGCATTCAATTTTCGTAACAAAGGGAAACTCTCGGGATCACATAAAATCTAGATATTTATTATGAGCAGGCAAGTTAGTAGAATAATTAACTTACTCACCGGAACATGACATTGCCTTCGAAAGGACAGAGGAATACAGTGTATGGTGTTGCCAAATCGTTTTCAAACGTAATGTCAGAATATTGTTCAGAAAAGTACTCAATTTGTAAGAATAGTTAACTCGACTGTTTTACCACGGCGATCATCTGTTCGGCTACTGGACCTATATACTTACCTTATTACGCGAGGCAATTTTCTAAGAGGCTTAGAACCGATCTTTGTACTTGTTTACTGTCGTCGCCTCGAATCTCGATGGTTTCTGAGCACAATTGTTTGACGGTGTCCATGTAAACACAGGCTCGTGGCCTGCTCAATTACACAGAGTATAACGACTGCTTCTCCGCCACTTTTGCCTCTCAGGTAGTCGATGATCTTTGCGGCTGCGACCGGATTGAGTCCGCAAGCGAAGCGGTAAAAATTTCGGAACTCGTACGGGTCTACGTGTTCTAAGATATCGTGAGCCCCCGGCAATGTTCGACTGCGCGCGTTTCAACCTCACTTCCTCCCGAGACGCGAGATAATGCGCTGCGTACCACTCGCACACGATCCGGTGGAAAAACCTAACATCGACAGAGGATTGGCTGTCCCTACCGTCAGCGACTTTATCCTCAACTAGGATTCCTAGTCGTATATACTCATCGTAAAATACCTGTCCTAATCTATTGGTAAGGTCCTGCAGGCTCCACGACAGTCTGTGGTTCTTCGTTTTAAGACTTTCAAACGCTATTATTTCTAGTTCCGAGCGGGGATTGTCGACGATCAATTCAGTGCTCCTTTGAAAACGTTCTTACAATTTTACTCGTTTTCTTTTTCTGTGACTGGTCGTGGAGGAAAGTGACCACGCATCGGAAGATTTCGGTCATAGATCTGCATTTAGAATCTTCTCGTCTTCGCTTGAGAGCACGTGCGCCAACACCGCGCCACGAGGGGAGTTTCGCATAGTTCAAGGAGGGTTGGGTTCTGATCAAGATTTCGACAGATCCGTCTCGTCTCTCCTTTACCTCCATTGCTACGAGGGCATTTCGGACGAGATCCTCCCGAGATTTGGCGTCGAAGCCCGTCAGCCTAAACCTCATCGATGCTGGATCGAAGTCCCTAGGAAGGTGTCTGGTCACACAGAGTGACGTCAGCTTCTGGGAGGCATCTCCCCCGTCGATTATCTCCTGACGTCACCGACGAGGTCACTGTGGTCATCTAGAAAACTCGTCCCGGCCATCCAAGATGATCTCACGGAGGAACAATTCTCGATGACGGTTTTTATGTCGATCTCTTTGAGTTTTCTCGGGAAAAGAATTGTCTTCACTGCGCTGTATACCGAGTTCACGCCCTTGAGGAACCCCAAGGGAAGCACGATAAGAAGGGGGACGTACATCAGCGAAAGAAGATTTACCTACACTCCAGTCGGAGGCGATCCTGAGGGCCAGAGTGGTCTTCCCGAATCCCTCCCCACCCTCTACGATACGCCGCCGAGAGCTGTTCCTGAGCCCGCTTCCGAAGATACCTTCATAGGACTCAAGCGTTCCCAGGAACCTCCCCGGCGACAAGAACCTCGACGACATTGTCAACGAAAATCTCGTCCACCTTGATGGTTTTGTCCCTGATATGAGGCGCAGGTTTTTGACAGCATCGCACCCGTTTCTTGTAGACTGCTTTCAGCGCTTTCTTCATTTCTCTCTGGTCTCTGCGGAGGAATGTAGAATATGAAGTTTTGATAGCATGAAGTGAAACATTAAATTGTCAATTGAGTCAGCATGCTCAACGGTATAGCTTGCGTCAGAAGGACGTTTCGAAAGATCACTCGGGTTCAACAACTGTTGAACCAAGCGCGTTCGCTCCAGACTCGTGGCGGCGCTAGAATTATCCGTGAGGGGACTGATTATTCCCGACAGGGAGCCGCGTCTTATACCCCGACACGCAAACCTCAGTCTACTCTGCCCATCAAAAACAACATTTTCGTTCAATTGATTTTTCGTTCTAATTGTTCATTCCTATCTTCCTTTCCTTCTTCGGAGAAATCCAGCCGGAATCTGTGAAACGTGTGTCGTGGTCATTGCAGAACCATTAGAATATCCTCTGTACGCATCAGTGCCCCCCCCCCCCTCCCCCAACGGCGTCAGCAGCTGCAAGGCTTCAGTCTTCGGACTCCTCCTCGGAATTTGGGAATCCCCTGATCCCGCCTCTCGTCAGACTAAACTGGAGCACCTCCGTGACCTTGACACATATCATTGATATCATATTAATTGGGGCGTGTCCAGGAACACAGGGCTCGTAACGTTGACCTACTCCTACTTCCTACTTACGATGAGCAAATGTACAAACTTAAGCAGACATTGTGGCTCAAAATCCCATTCGCAAGCTAGGTATCTACACCCAAATTATAGCCGAACAGGTCAGGTGATATGACTGCCTGTAATACGATTTTGTTGTTGTTATATGTTGGAAAAGATGGAAGTAGCGCATGATGCCCACTCCAGAATGAACCATTGATCACCGTCATTGTCTAAGTTTTTGAATAATTAAGTACTCTCAGATGCAGCCTTGCAGGCCTCTATCATATCTATTTGTCTATTCTGATTTGAGGGCGCGTTACCTCTGAGAGCCTTGGCTCGCCTGTAACCGTTTCGAACACATCCGTGTCATCTCTGTGTCATTCGTCTTCCAGTGAAGCAAAGTCTGGTAGCATATTTCGCTGATATCTCCCGTGAAGTCAGACTCGATTGCCTTCAGTTATCCTCTCCTACTGGAGTCCTCGTCCGAGAAACTTCCACATTTCTGGTATCTTGATCGAAACACTCTGGAAACAGAAGAGAGAATTAATTTCATCGGGGTGTATTTTCCATACATACTGCCATTATACACGGAGCGCCACTCGCATTGATGCGTATGTAGTATTGTACAAATATAACCTCGATTTTTCCCCTCTGCGGCGCTTCATTTTAGCGCAAAGGTTCGCTTTCCCACTGCGCTGTACCCATAGAGTTACACATCCTGTGTCATCTCGATTACGGTATATCGCTCCATGTTAAAGGACAATGGCCATTAACAAATTCCTTCAACTATCACAGGTGAACAGAGGACGTGTCAGGACCCCACACCCCAAAAAAAAAAAAACAATTTGGAGGTTCTAGCAGGTTGCATTGTCGAGTCATTCCAATTACCTTCAAGGAAATTTGAGGAATCTATGACATCACGGGGGAAACGATTCAAAGCCCGCGCATAGACTATATACACAGTAAATACTGTTTTTTGCAGCCTGCTAACAAAAATACAAGGATTGGTATTCACTTATGAATGATGAGATCGTCTCTTCATATTTTGTGAACGGCTGTGTAAGTTTTTTTTTTTCAGATCCCATCAACAGTTCGTTTGTAACAAGAGTTTTCAAGAGTACATGTTCCTCATAGACTTTGTGTTACAGGGAATCCCATGCCCCCCCCCCCCTCTGTGATGTCACAAGGGAAATTGCGATAGCTGATTGCGCCTTATCCGCTCACTCATATCGGCTGAAATGTGGTGTGCAGGTTATAGGCTACCGTAATGTTGGTAAATGCGAAATACTCAAAGTCAAGTCATATTAACATGACCATCGGCCTTTATCGCGGAGCAATTAAACCACTGACATATACCGAAGGGAACGAGAGGGTTCACTATTAGATTTTGTGCCGACGCATCGTGTCGAGGACAGAAACGCCCTAACAAACATAATACGTGCATGTACAGGTTAATTTAGTCCAGTAAGTGACAATCAAGGTCCTAATAATAACATGCACGCCGGAACCCGGCAATTTGAGATCGCTGTCCTGTCATCGGCGGGCCACGCGGCTAGATACTCAAATCGGCGTAGATGAATGAATTTTAACCAAAGACGTATTTAACCCGTGACGACGAACTTTTGTTGACGTCGGCGGTACAATGGGGATTCTCCCACCCCTCCCATAGCGAAAATGCAATGTAATGGTGGCAATGTTTGTCTGAAAATAGCAGTACAAACTTCCACGGAATCGTGGACTGTTTCCTTTCTTCGTGTTCAAGTTGAGGTCACTTTGGTCAACGACATGGGTATACCCCATACACACCCAGTACGGCGCATCACTGTGAGTGTGGGGGGGGGGTGACCCCCAACCCTTTTTGAGGTCTCCCATACTAAACGTGTTCGGCACACACAACACACACACAGACGATTCTCAACTTGCTACGCCCCTTCCTCTAACTTCTAACGGGTGATTGAGTCCTTGCCACCTACCCCACTCTATACAGTCTTACAGCACACTTAACCGGAGGTACTCTCGGTGAAGGGACTCGATTTGCTTCCCCTCCGCATAGTAGGCATCCGAGTCGTCCTCCGTAGCTTGGTCGACTTCCCTGGACTCGACCATGATAGAATTCTCGAGCAATTAATCAGCAATTCTGGACGGATGGAAATCGAAAAAATCCCGAGGAAACTATATGCCTCGCTCTCAGATAGACAGCTCGCTGTCAGAGAGGAAACGATAGGAGGCCATACATTTGCCGTGCAAACCATATATAAACGCGATCAGCTAGGGCATCACATGCATATGGGGCATAGGCCTATCGTACTGAGAGAAACTACTCAAGCCTACATCATAGCTTCGTTGGAATCAAACGACAATTTTGACGATTTACATGATCATACAGCCTCGAATGACATCCGTTGACGTCAATGCGTTTTTGCTTTGTCAGGATCTGATGTAGGCCAATCCACTCTGGCCAACTCCTTGAGACTCGAGAAATTGTTGGAACGACATATATTCACCTTCTCGGTGTTGGTTTGGGCCTGATTGTTCTTTGGGGTAGAAGTCAACATGGGCTAATAGTGGGGACATGCTTTAAAAGTGAGGCATACCAAAGGCCTGTCTGATTCACAGGGAAGGGGGGTAATGAGAGGCGGTAATTTCCCCACCCCCTCAACCCATTTACTCATAGGAGCACATACATGGAAGGCTGACAGATTGAGTCTGATTCTCAAGACAAAAATGCATATTCGTGGAGAGACATGCGGTTAATTATGGATTAGTGGCAATTTTGGACTTGGCGTATTTAGGCAGGGTGAAAACGCCTTCACCTCAGAGAAACTATCAACTCTACCCCCAAACCCTCTCCCCGCCCCCCCCCCTTCTTTCGTAACGGCGGTTCTGGGGCCGGGGAAAGAAACAATGGCTTTTTTGAGGATAGTTCTAGGATCGCAACGAAGAGGTGTGTAAAAAGCCATGTCGCAGGCAAAGTATAAACTACCATTATTTCCCCATCCAACTTACAGTCAGTGACGCCCCTGTTTAATAGCAGAGGAATTGGGCCTACTAGTGAAAAACATAGCCTACACATACCGGTACTCAGCGAGACGGCCCCTGTTCGTGGGTAGTGTTTAAGTTGAACATATGAACGGCACGTTTCTGAAAAGATCTGCTGAAACATTGATTCAATGTTCTGGCTTTATTGTAGGGTAATTGGTTTGTGTGTAAATTTGAAAGAACGTCGGCCGTATATTAGTTTGATAGTTGGGGGAACGTTAGGCCTAATGACCGAATAAAACTGAAGACATAGCATGCGGTCAGAAAACTCATAGTACCTACGAGAGAGATGTCCCCACTTCGTGGTAGGTGGCATGGTCACACGCAGACGGATAGGCTCTGGTAAATTCCGAATAAATCAACACGTCCTTGATGTTTGCTTTTTTTTGTTCGTTCAATGTGTTGCTGGGTAAAGGTCGACATAGGCGTACGTTCGATAACGAGGAAGAGATCATAATGAATAGGCAAAGTGAACTCACCACAAGATTCCCCAAACAACGGGTATATGGTTGGAAACGTTGAAAGAACTCATGCATGGGTAAAGGGCCGTGTTGATAGCGCTACAATCGGGTCCCGTAGCGACTCAGGTTCGCTTCGCCCCGATTATCACTCTTATCGTCTGGTATGTCAGTCAGTATCTCGTCAAGTTTACCATGCAGCCGACGCCTACATATTCACTCGTCGAACTTTGGATTATTCACATACTGAACGTTTATAATCACACTTACAAGGTTATCGTAGGTTGTGTAAATAGCAAAACGAAAATTACATACGCATTCTTCAATTGCAATCGGTCGATGTAAACACTTATCTATGCACCTTGGTACATTCACTAGGTAATTGGCGGAAGTTTTCTTCTTTTCTCCCCCCCCCCCCGTTATTTCCAGCCATATTTAAATAATTTATCATTATTTCTAACTTGCAAGATATTTGGAGGTTGAGATTACTGAGGTCGCGGCAATATACGCTCAGGGCCTTTTTCGTAATGCGTACCAGGTACAGCGAAGTGTCAAACAGTCACATCGGCCATCTTGCCAGCCATGCCGACAATTCGGTGGAGACGGTTTTCGTCCTCGTCCGTCGCGCTGCTACACCAGACGGCGAATGGAAAAAAAGTTCAGAAACTCTCGCCTCCACTGCAGGTAGAACTTCAACAACAGATCCTGGCACAATAAACGATTTTAGTCGACTGTACGGTAACAATGTTATCTGAATGCCTTGGCCATTTTCAGCTGAAATATGTACACTAAGTATTTAAACGATTCGACAAACGCTGCTGGGGGGGGGGGGGGGGGAGGGGGAATTGAATTCAGAAGTATAAATAGAGCCGACGCAGGCCGTACTTCTGCAAAATACGTTATCGATGACTATTGTTTGTGAGTAGTTATTGCCAATTTTAATTCTCTGCGTACGCTCCGACAGTCCAAAATCCAGTCACTGATGGGTTTGCGGAATTCCAGCGAGCTAACCATGGTTTTTCACGAAGTTTGTATTGTGAAATAGTAGTGAAAGCAGAGTTACAGTTAAAAAATATGAGCCCGGCAGGCTGACACATAGGAGATTTCTTGTCGAAGAACTGCAGAACATTACGCACTGTGATGGAACAGCATAATCTGTGGAACAATTCATCTGTATGCACACTGACCTAGTCAGACAGTGTGAAATTTATTTTACATGTATCTATGTCCTAAATTTGTCAAAAACAACCCATTACCAAGCCGATGTTATAGCGCCACTGGTCTATAGCGTTCAGGCAGCTGACTGCGTTCCGTTTGGGCACCGGAACTACTATGATCGCTCTCTAAGAACCCTTGGTAATGCAAGACTAGCCGTTTTCAAGAGAGCGAATTTGTTTCTCAACTGTTCATGAACGCCGCGGAGATTTTACATCACTAGGGAATTGTCCTCATTGTTAATTATCGAATTATCGTGTCTATTTATATTGATCTAATCTACCCATCCATTTATCCATCCGCCCGACGTCCGCTCATCCATCCGAACGTCCGTCCGTCCCATCTATCCATAGTTCTCCGCCGAACATGAGGAAGAACAGTTTTTTGTGTGTAACAGATTGTGGAAATTTGACCAAGTGGGAAATCGCCAAAATTGAAGCAAAATTAGACACTTACGTCCCCTTAACCCTCCTCTAGTTGTTAAATATCCCAGGACCAACGGCTTACGCACTCACTACGTTTTCATAGGAATCCAACAAACTCACAAATTTTGACATCTAAGCAAGTTAGACACACAGGATAACCTCTAGTGACCCGAGTCTATATTAAAATGTTGTGGGACTAAAATTAGACCATAATCAACTATGTTTCATGGGAATCCGGCAAACTTTCGCATAAATTATGCAAATTAGACATTGAAGACTTCTAGTGACACCTATCTAATGTCAAAATATTCTTGGGACCAAGGGTTCCCATGCACAATCTACCGGAATTTTCATGAAAGTTCAACAAACAAAACACTAATCCTATAAAATATACAACCAGGAAAGACCACCACTCTGTGTTAACCATTTCGGGTAGACCATGATCACAAAGTTTCAGTAAAAATCCTGACGAAATCGAGGAATGAATGGAGACGGGGTAAAATTCCTATTAAAGACTTAACTAATTGATGCCGAATTGGTACCCATTGGTCCATTTTTGCCTGCCCACGTCGCGGTACTCTCATTATTTTTTGTATTATTTATTTTTGGCCGCTACATAGGAGCTGTTTCTACCCTCTACCTCTGGGCAAGCCGATTGCAGCTTATTTAGAGTACTTTCAATGTTAACCAAGTGCTCGCGTGAATGTCAGTCCCGTAGTCTACTTAGCCTATACCGTACCCAAGCTTTGCCGATAAACTGAACGTGTCCATATTACCACATTCTGATACAGGTATAGCGGTATCCACAGCCCACCGTCTTCCGTGTGACATGGTATTTCTTCGTTTCCAATCTGGCCGACTCTTCTTCTTCGTGGACGATCGAGGTCGGAGTGTAACGGCATATTCCTTCCGACAACATCGTCCTAGGTACAATCAAAATTTCACTGCAGCGTCCTCTTACTATTGCACGATATACCTGATTATCACTGCGGGTTGACGGCGGAGAGGCGGGTTCCCTGGATGCGATGCGGTCCGGTATCGCATGTTAAAATCCCGTATTCACGTAGATGCGATAGGGCCAGTGTCTGAATATGTCCTGTTTAGTCCTGGCAAAAATAGATATTGGTTTCACCTGGTATCGTATCCCAAATGAGAGAAAACCAACACTGATTAGGCAAAATAAGCACATGTACAATGTGCTTACTGGAGCGTCTCATCGCAGGATTTCTATGGAATATCTTCCTCAAAAAGTCAATTAACGAAAATATGCTCGCCACTACGCCTCGTGTCATGCGTATACCACCCGAAGGTGCTTCCAGCTGACTAAGGAACTCCTTATCGGAGTATTGTAGAGTCTCCAGTTTTGGGGTGTGGAAGGACACGGGCGAAACTCACCTACTCGTTTCAAAGAGTGCTTGCTCTGATAAAGGGCAGGGGTGAGAATTCTCATTCCCGGACGCCTTTTTAACGCCCCGCCCATCCGACATACAGATTGTACTTCATCGTGCCGCCACTGTCCTACACGAAACGGAGCAGGGTGAAGATGGGTTCTGTGACGACACCGGGGTTTGAATTAACAAGGGACCTCGGCATTGCAGGCGGACACTACCGTTTCTGCCACCACAACACTCACAGTTCTAAGACAAATGCACGGCTTCTTGCATTTTTTATAAATCCTTTCTGCGCATGAGTATATAGTTTTTTCGTATCAATATGTGGATTTTCACATCCCTCTCGATCCGCATATGCAACCTGGAATCCTAGCCTTGGCCCTTTCCTTCCTGGCGTTCCGTATGATTGCTGGCGCGAAGCGTTCGTCGGTGATAGTGCATGTCTGAGGGACAGCATTGAACGACCACTCCTGACAGGATCGTCCAGGGCCTCCATCCGCCTCTTCCTATACGATACGCAGGGGAACCAGTTCTCTGTACAAACCCCACTCACATGCCCTGGCACCTAACCGCCGCTTCCAATCACCACTAACCGCCGCTCCAATCACCTGGCCACCTTCGTTTAGCGACCCGGGTTGAACCGAACTCATCCCCCTCAACCCCTGAAGTACCCACATGCAAAGAGCGAGCGCCCAATCAATGAGCTAGTACGGTGCTCCTGAGGGGCGGCCTCTATTCATATATCCCGTAACCCTAGCCTGTTGAAACCTCTGACGTGTTGTTTCTCGGTTCCTATCGCTTAATTCACTATATGATGCAGAATGACGTGATAACAGAAAGCCAAAGGCTAGTGATTCCTTGACTCTTCTTCCTGACACCAATAGATAGACTACGAGAAACAAATGGAAGATTGCACCAGCTCATAAGGGCAACATAACAACTGACGTTTATCCCAACCAACCAATAGGTTCCTATACTCTTGATAACCAAAGCTACACACTGATTCGAGATTTTTCGACTTTGACCTATGGTGATCTCATATGACTTCTGACCTGACCCCAAAACAATTGGGTTCTGTCTCATCGTGGTGAACACACAAACCCCGTATGAGCTTCATCCATCCAGGCAGGGTTGAGTTTATCGTGTTTACAAGCCAAAACTGGCCAAAATATCGACTTTCACCATAAATTTTCTATTTTTGAACAAATTCTCATCATTCCACCCCGACTATTACCAAAACAATAGGTTCCTGTACTCCCCATAATGAAAGCTACGCACCAAAAATTCAACCTGATGACAACCATTCTGGACTTATCGTATTTACAAGGTTTAGACCTTTTGCCTCGGGTGACCTCAGATGAACCTCTCTGACACTGACCCCAAAACAATAGGGTTCATTTTCCTCATCATTGGGAACACACATACCAAGTAATGAGCTCAATCCATCAGGGTGTTCGAGTTACTCAAAAAGTTTTACAAACCAAACTTGGTCAAAATATCGACCTTTTACAATTTTCTATCTTCGACCAGAATTCACCCCGACCTATACCAAAACAATAGGTTCCTGTACTCCCCATAAGAAAGCTACAACCCCAATTTGAGCCACTGATTAGACCAACCATTTGGCTTATCGTGTTTACAGAATTTTCAGACTTTGACCTCTGGTGACCGACCTCAGATGAACCCTGACCTGAACCCCAAAACACATAGGGTTCATTTACTCACTCATGGGGAACACACTACCAAGTATGAGCTTCATCACCAGGTGGGGTCGAGTTATCGTGTTTACAAGCCAAAAACTGGCCAAAATATCGACCTTTTCCAAATTTTCTATCTTTGACCCAAATTCACCCCGACCTAATACCAAAACATAGGGTTGCCTGTACTCCCCTACGAAAGCCCACACCAAATTTCACCTGATGAACCAACAACCATTCTGGACTTATCGTGTTTACAAGGTTTTTCAGACGTTGAGACCTCTGGTGACCTCAGACGTTCTCTGACCTGACCCCAAAACACTAGGGTGTCATGTACTCATCCTGGGGAACACCCAGTAACCAAGTATGGCTTCAATCCATCCAGGTGGGGTCGGTTATCGTGTTTACAAGCCAAAATTGGCCAAAATGTTGACGTTTCACAAATTTTTCTATCTTTGACCAAAATTCACCCCGACCTATACCAATAAACAATAGGGTTCCTGTACTCCCCATAAGAAAGCTACACACCAAATTTCACCTGAATGAGACCAACAATTCTGACTTATCGTGTTTCCAAGGTTTTGAGACTTTGACCCTCGGGTGACCTCAGATGACCTCTGACCTGACAGCCAAACAATAGGGTCATGTACTCACAATTGGGAACACACATACCAAGTATGCCTTCCTCCACATCAGGTGGGGGCGAGTTATCGTGGTTTACAAGCCAAATTGGGCAAATATGAACCTCTTACAAATTTTTCTCTCTTTGACAATAATTCCCCTCCTCTAATACAAAACACTAGAGTTTCCGGTACCCCCATAAGAAAGCTACACACCAATTTCAACCTGGATGAGACCACCATTCTGCCTTTATCGTGTTTACAAGGTTTTCAGCTTTGACCCTCTGGTGACCTCAGATGACTCTGACCTGACCCCAACAATAGGTTTCTGTACTCATAATTGGGGACACACATACCAAGTATGAGCTTCATCCATCCCAGGTTGGGTCGAGTTATCGTGTTCACAAGCAACAGTGGCCAAATTATGACCTTTTAACAAATTTTTCTATCTTTGAACCGAAATTCCCCCGACTATACCAACAACCATATGGTTCCTGTACTACCCCCATAAGAAAGCTACACACCAAATTTCAAACCTGATGAAGACCCGGCCATTCTGGACTTATCATTTTACAAGGTTTACAGACTTGACCTCTGGTGACCTGAGATGACCACTGACCTACCCAAAACAATAGGGTTCAATGTCTCATCATGGGGAACCCCATCCAAGTATGAGCTTGCACATCCATCCAGGTGGGGTCGTATCGTGTTTTACACGCCAAATTGGCGAAAATATCGACATGTTACAAATTTTCTATCCTTTGACCAAAATTCCCCCCGACTATACCAAAAGTAATAGGGTTCCTGTGCCTCCCCTAGAAAGCTACACACCAAATTTCACCTGATCAGACCAACCTTCTGGACTTATCGTGTTTACAAGGTTTTCAGACTTTGGACCTCTGGTGACCTCTGACCTGACCTCAAAACAATAGGTTTCTTTACTCATCATGGGGAACACACTACCAGTATGATCTTCATCCATCCAGGCGGGGTCGGGTTACGTGTTAACAAGCCAAACTTAGCAAAATATCGACTTTTCCCACATGTTCTATTTTTGACACCAAAATTCACCTCCCCGATCTGTACGAAAAAACCATAGCGTTCCTCTGCTCTCCCATAGACAGCTACACCCAATTTTCGACCTGATCAGACGAACCATTTTAGACTTATCCTGTTTACATGTTTTCAGACTTTGACCGCGGGTGACCTCATATACCTCTGACCTACCCCCCAAAACATAGGGTCATGAAGTTTATCTGGGAACTCACATACCAGTATATCTTCAATCCGTCCAGGTGGGTTCGAGTTATCGTGTTTACAAGCCAAATAGCAAAATCTCGACTTTTCACAAATGTTCTATTTTTGACACAAAAATTCAACCCACCTATCCAAAAACAATAGGTTCCTGTACCCCCATAGATAAGCTACACACCAATTTCGACCTGATCAGACCAACCATTCTAGACTTTTCGTGTTTTACAAGTTTTTCAGACTTTGCCCTGTTGACCTCTGACGGAACCGCAAAACAATAGGGTTTATATCCTCATCTGGAACACACATACGATATATCTTCACTATCCTGCGGGGTCGAGTTCATCGTGTTTACAAGCCTGCGTTACATACACACATACATACATACATACATACATACATAATACATACCTACATACATACTACATCCCTACATACATACATACTACATACGATAACATACATACTACTACATACACTTCAACACACACGTCATACTGCATAGATTCCTCTGACTTCGTCAGGAATCAATAAACCATCCGTGTTCGCCCAACATGCTGTGTAATAGAAGACTATTGTGTAATAACGGAGAGCTACAGAGCCCCTCTATTTGTAGAAAAGCCCCTACACATCGTCACGCGTCAGCAGGCTAGTACAGACCCCTGGCCACCACAAACTATCAGTCTCCCCCTTTTAAAAAATATAAAGTGAAATATTGCCAGTGATATTATATCCCCGCAACACTGGAGGTGTTCGGGATATTAGGGTTTTGGCGTGGTGCCCCCGCTCCGCCGCCGCCGGAACTTTAGGCGTTAGCGCTCTGCCTTCCTTACACTTTATCCGATGGACCCAAAACTGGTACACATTTCCGTATGATGTAAATCTCGGATAGTTCGAAATGGCTATATCGTTCTTTGGTGCCCTCTATTTTGCAGGTTTTTCGCAAAAATTTCAAGTTCGTCGATTTACCGGACGTGGGGTTGTGGCAGTGTTTGAGCCGAAAAACATGGCGACAATTTCGAGGTCATCCGAGGTCAAGTTTTGCATGTCTTTGGCCAGTAGCCCTAATTTATAGCTAATGTTGTGATATTCAAACTTCTTTGGATGTCCATGAAACTTGTTGCATAGGCACTATCAGTGCCGATGAATTTTCCTAATGTGCCGAGGTCACTGGAGTATCTTCCATGACTAATTTGCATAATTTTGGCCCAATAGCAATCAGGCAAATTTATAACCTTTGTTGGATTCTCACGAAACTTTGAGAGTAGGACCTTCTAACATTCACCGATACATTTATTCAATTGCTTTGAAATCACTGAAGGTCATTATGTGTGTTTGATTTACATATCTGTTAGCATAATTGAATAATTAATGCAAATTATTTGTCTTCACTTTTAGGGATTTTGAGGAAACTTTGTGAATAGGACCTACTACCAGTCCCTGATAAATTGATTCAATAGCATCAAGATCACTGGGGTAACTTTTTGGGACTAATTTGCAATATTAGTTGTCCTGATCAATTCAAAATGATGAGGTTTAAATACTTTTTTGCGCAATAACATGGACAATGTTCATTGGAATGCAATTGCTTCTAGGATGGATGCATCACATGGAGTGTACAATTTTTATAAAAGCCACCATGTCATTGAAGGTCATTAAAGGTCACTTTATGGGTCAAAAACTGATTTTAGTACTTTTTCGGCAAATAGCACTGGTGTTTTCATCAGAATGAAAAAGCCCTAGGAGTGGATGTATCACATGGAGATAACAATTCTTATAAAATCTGTCATAGCATTAAAGGTCATTCGAGTCACTTAGGGGTCAAAAACTGTTTTTGGCTATAATCGGACAAATGAATATCTGCGAAGGCTGGATTTGTTCACCATTGTGATTAATGTTGGTCACCTGCATGGTGGACCTCTGACCTGACTTTTACCTCTGTCGGGTGTCATGTGGTTAAAGGTCGAATTATTGAATAATGTGCTTATTTAAGTTGTTACGGGGCAAAAAAAATAGAACTTGTTTCATTTTTGGATATGTAAGAGCTTGTGTGCTTTATGGAGAGGAACCACTCCCGCTTCGATCGGACACTTACGTTGGTAGTTACCGGTCACAGTTCCTTTTATACCTTTTCTCGGGCAATCACTTGCCATGTTCATTGGAATGCAATATCTTCTAGGAGTGGATGCATAACATGGAGTGTACCAATTTCATAAAAACCGCCACTCCTTGAAGTTCATTGAGTCACTTGAGGGGTCAAAAAATGATTTAGTACTTTTCCGGCAATAAGCACTGGGTGTGTTCATTTTAATGCAAAATGCTCCTAGAGTGGATGTATCACATGGAAGTACCAGTTCTCAAAAAACTGTCCTATCATTAAAGTCGTTGTCGAGGTCACTGAGGGGTCAAAAACTGTTTTCTGGCTATGATCGGAGAATTGCACACGCGTAAAGGCTGGATGGTTCACCATTGTGATTAATTGTTGACTGCATGTGGGTTACCACTCTGCTGATTTGACCTCTGGGTCGGTGGTTCTTTTTTAAGGTCGATCTTAATAAATTGCTTATTTAAGGACGCACCTTGTCCGGGGGCTGTAGGGGTGCCGCATACATTAACAGTGCAATTATGGCATGACCCCATTACCTGTACACTTTCGCTTCACAGTCCTATAATGTCTTCTTTCCACGAATTGTCCGGGTCTGTTCACGACAAATTTCTTGAATAAGAATGCGGATATTCGTCGGGCGGTTTTAACCCGCCCGAATTTCTAGTTGCACTGCAGTTCTTCACTGGGTAGTATGGGTTATGCGTGTGTGTGAGTGAGGGAGTGGAGAAATTCAGCATTGACGAACTATTTTGTCTCGCGTATTTCTTTCTGCAATGTTTGTACACGGACACTCGAATAGAACGAAGAGAACAGTGAGTATTCATACCATCTTCTGCATATTCCATCGTTGAAACGTGGTCCCCTAATTGATAATATAGTAATATGAACTAATAACAGCTGTATATGCTAAAATAGATTGTCTCGGGGGGAATTCCCGGCGTAAAGGGTATAACCCCATTGTGAGCACTTCATATGGCATTTGAGGGTACATATACCTATTATTTTTGACATTTTACTTTCAGATAATGCTAAATGTTGCAATGAGGCTATACCTAACTGTACCGAAAATTCTAGGGCACCCCTTCTGCGACACACCGCCCGCATTGGGTACCGGTATGCGATGGAGAACCGCCTCTGTCGGTATAACTGTTACGTATTATAAATCACACCTATGCGCCAAACGCCTCTGGTTCAGCAAAAACGTTCACGAAGAGGGACGGCTCGCAGTCGCACCAGTTCCTACACGTCATGCTGTCAGGTCGCGCCCAGGCTCTACACAGTGAATGCAATTAGGTCGCGCCTATGGCTCTACACAGGAATGCCATTAGGTCCGCGGCCTAGGCTCTCACAGTATTTTTCAAGTTTCTCCCGGTAATGGATCCGTCGATCGGGAGAACTAGGAAATTACCCTCGACCACGCCACAGCCTGAGACATTTGCCCATGCTTGGTCTCTTCTCAGCTAGCCTCTGTAAGTTCACTTCGGCCTTCTCTCACGAACTGAATAACTCACAATCATCCAAAATGCAGCTGCCAGGCTGTCTAGGGCCACCTCCTAAATACAATCATAAATCACCCTGTTCTGTCTGAACTTCAATGGCTCCCTGTCAATGCTCGAATTTCATTTCAAGATTCGTCTTACCCAACCACATATAGGTAACCAACGGTATCACTCCTGAATTCCTTTCTGACCTCACCACACCATAACTGTCATTCTCGTATCACACCCCGCTGTCTCCACGAAATTTATACACTGGGTGAGAAGACCAACACCAGCACATACGGTCCAAAGATCGTTTTCCTGGATCGGTCCTTTTGTTAAATGCCTTTACCCGAACGAACCTTCGGGAAGCTTCCAGCACCGACTCCTCCAAGAGGAAACTAGTAAACTAACGCCACACTCCTATAATCTCACTTTCTGAATTCCCGTCTTTTTTTGTGAAGCGCTTCGAGCTTTGCATAAAGGCGCTATAAACACCTTTTTATTAGTATTAGTATTATTATCACACAGTAAAACTGACGCCAACAAGGCGAAAAGCGATATTCACAAAGAAACTAGAAGAAACGAATATATTTTGCTCTTGAGATTTTTTTTTCATTTCATATTCCCATTCACATCACAACCGCAGGCCGCATTTCATAGGGTTCTCGAAGCGCATGTTTCACATCGCTTCTCCTTCTCACACAGCGTTCCTGCAGCCCCCTAAGACTCCACAAGGGGATTGTCGTACTTATAGCAGATTGTCCTCTTTTTCATCACACGCGTGTTGCCTGAATTTGGTCTGAAGTTTGACTCTTAGGATGGGATTTCATAGTGCGTTATGCGTATGTGGAGAATCGCCAATTTACGTAACCTACGCGGGAGCTAGTGTTTGAATGTGTTCTATTTAGTTCACAAAGATAAATATTGTGTTCACAGCATCAAAATTATCAATGAAAGCAACAAACGCCTGAATAGGCTAATAAGCGTATGCGTATCACCTCGCGAATGAATTCCATGGAATATCTTCTTGAAAAGCCAAGCAACGACAATATGCATGGCTGCTGCCTTTTTATGGTCTTTTCGGATACACTTATATGTTTTCTCTTCTGAAACAAACGTTCGTTTCCGTGGATTGTGATTTTCCATCCATTCGATACGCATAAGCATCTCATGGACTCCTCGCCTGAGGCTAGGATGCCGTAAATTGCGTATGTCGGGTCCGGTACGCTTGTTAAAAAATCCGTCAGTTTCGTGACTGACGGGGCCATTACCTGAATATGTCATATTTTGTTTGCGAAGATGAATCCTGGTCTCACAGATGCAAAACCAGGTGACTAGGCGAAATAAGCACATGTCCCAATGCGTATACGGATGCGTATCACTGCGAAATATTTCTGAACACCAAGCACGACAATTATGCATGGGCTGCTACCTTTCACAGTCTTTTCCCATGAGCTATTTTTTTTCTCTTCTGAAACAAACTTTCGCTTTCGTAAATATGCTATTTTTCACATCCATCCGCGGACACGCATATACTCACCATGGAATCCCGGATTTAGAGTATGACCCATGACTCTTGAGAGTCCTGTAACATGTAAACTCTGATAGGATCTGAAATGAGTTGTCAAATTGTTTGCTAGAAATTATATCACACAGAATAAAATAGCAATATTAAGAATGAATATACAAGGCGCTTATTTGCACCGCGTTGTCGTGAGGTTTCCCGGCAGAAATTAGGGAAAAAATCACAAGGCAGCATAAACATTCTACAAACTCCTCTGAATTTGTTGGTGTGGTGTGAGGTATTCCATCTCCCATTACCTATTCTATTTCAATAGGAATTGTTTTCAGGACCACTGGAATGGAGTAATAGGACAGTAGCGTACCGCAAATTTTTTCATGGGGGGGGGGGGGGTGGGTTGGGGGGGGGGGGGGTTGAGGTCGGAAACCCCATGAGGTGCGCCCTCTAAATGGCCTCAGGCCTCCCCATCGGCAAACGAGTAACAATTTGACTTATGCTGCTGCGATATTTGCTAAATTAACAGTTACAAGACTCCTACTGAACTGCAAACACTCAGTTTTCGTGTTGAGCACTTGAGTCATGGGGGGGGGGGGTTCGACCGACACCCACATCCCCGTGCCGTGGCGCCACTGCCTAGAACAGCCCAAAAATAAAAGAAAAAAAAAGAGTTTATGGTTTACGTGACTACTGTAACCACGTTTCGCTAGAGAGACCCTTTCCTATTTTTTAAGGTTCATAGTTTTCGTAACCTCCAAAGTCGCAATCCTACTGCAAAAATTTTAATTACATGATTTTATTATATTCTCTACTGATGCTCATTCTGCTCAACTTCAGGCATTCTCTTTACCATACTTTAATCCCGCAGCTCTTCAGCCCTTCGAGACGATAAATAGTAATACCATTTTTTTCAATTACTTATTTGATATTGTGATCAGTTGAGAAATCCAATTGTTCTGGTGACCCAGATATTACTATCGTTGTCGTGCAAAGTGTTGAGGCAATATGCTGACGCAATGTCATAAGCAAATGGCAAAGTGATAGTTTCAATTAAACGAAATATAAAACAAAACTTCTAACAACTGCCATCGCAATCAAAGGCCTTTTGAAAACTACACTGCTATTAGAATGATAATTGTATTCTACGAGCTCGTCCGCACTTTGCCGTATTCCCATCCCGCCCCTGAACGTCGCCACACGTCACATGCGACTCACTAGCATACTCATGGAGCACCTACGCCTGGATGGCACCGGTCCCATCCACCCGTACGCTCCCAATCGCTCGGCCGCTTCTGACAAGCGGTCCAGGCGCCTGGTCCGACCCACCCCCCTGGCCACCCCCCTCCGCGAGGGACCGGGAAGGCTGTGCCAACCATATTCCCGACTTATAGGACTGCTACGAGACGTTTCACATTTTCGACTTGTTTCCATTCACGCGACCTCCTCACTGGAATACTCTTCAAATTCCTCGTCGTCCTTCGTAAGAGCGGCGAAGCGTATCCCGCAGAAGAGCGCAGGCCGAGCACCCCGAGTCAGAGATGAACAGTGTCTCGTCCCAGAGGTGGAAGGATCCCCGTGGTGTACCATGTACCGACGCACGCGAATAGGTTAGGGGTAACCTAAACCAGTTCATTATCCCGACGGTGTGAGCCTCGGGGAGGATCCTCCCCCGAAGGAACCCCATCGCCGGGAAGTACATCCCGGCCAGCGAGCTCCAGGAGCGCGAACGCGACGTAGGGAGACCGTCGGCTGCTGGCGTAGCCTGGCTTCGTCGACCCGACGCAGATGATCGTCGAGACGAGCGCGAGGAGGACGATGGAGATGTTGACGAAGAGGGACGCCGATCGGGTGAATTGGACACGTAGGTAGAGGGTGTCCCGATCTGCTGCAGATCATGAAAGTGGAGAACACCGCCCCAGGGGCGGGCTGTGGGGGGTCGAGTACCCGGGGTCTCAAATGAAGATGAAAAATGATACATGGACGCTCTCGAAGAGCGGACTGCATAGCCACGATTCAGGACGATCAGGCGACTGCTCCCGATGTTCTTGGCCCCCTCGCTACCACGTCCGGGCGAAGAAGATTCCCTTGTTCTCTCCGTAGTTCTCCTTCCAGCTGATCGCGACGATGCGCCGGAGGCTACGAGAAGGGAATGGCGAGGCATGAACGGCGAGCCGGTCCCAAAGTCGGAAGGCCCCTCGAGAAATGTTGGCAACGATCCCCGCCGAGATGGCGCGAAAAATTACATGCCAGAACACTCGCGTCGAGAATGTTGAGTGAGCCATTCTTTGGGAAGTCGTTGTCTCCCAGGTGTCGTGCCAATCAGGCCTCGAAGGCGGTGAAGAGGAGCAGTGACGTTGATATACCGCCGAGTACCCGACCGCAGATCCAGACTCCGTAATTCCGGGAAAGTTTCGTGAAGCAGGATACAGAGTACACCAAACAGAAAGAGATGAAAGACAGCTTCTTGGAGCCCGTAACGGTCCGCGAGGGAGCAGTGTGGGTGACGCCACGAAGACGACACTGGACGCGAATCCGCAGACATAAAGAACGGCACTCTGAGGGTTCAAGAATCAGTAATGGGAGTAGCATTGTAAGGTACGGTCCCTGGACCAATCTGCCCCCAGCGCGAGGAAATAAGGCGAGGAAGTACCTCTTTGAAAAGTCCTGAAGGTTAGGGTTGTTCACAATCTCCTGTTGTTTGTCCTAAGGATGAAATGCATTAGAGCGTAGACAACGACCAGTGCCGTGAAGGCCGTAGACGGAATTCCTTAATGCCATTTTGTCTCTTACAGTTTTGGCGACCGCCCACTAGGACAACAAAAGCGAGCCTCAAATGGGTTACCAGATGCTCCACCAAACTGCTGTCAGGTTCAAAATATTTTCATTTTAAGGTGTTGTCTTGATATAATGTCGCGACGAAACGGTACAAACCGTAGAGTATCCATGCAATATGCCGACGTGACTATCTAAACATCCAAGACGATATTTGCCAATTTCATCAGTCTTCCTTGATAGATTCATTTGCGATTATTATATCAAATTGGTACTTTTTTGAAAGTAACAGTCCACGCGAAGGGGAGATATGTCGCTCTAACACGGATGAGCGGAACCGGAGGACACCTCCATTTGCGAATAAATGTTGGAACATTTGCGAACATTCAGGCAGCGGTTAATCCTCAATTCAGAAAGGACCGCAGCGATCAGTCCCGGAGACCTGAAAGTACCACATCAAATAACGTGGGAAATTCCGCACACGTGCCGACAACAAAGATATCCAAGATTACACGATCGTATGAATACTCGCTCTGTTTGTAGGGTTGCCACGTTAACGCACTGTAGACTACTGCAACAAATCCCCCCGCTCTGTTCGACCTCTCTCGTTTAGCGTTCATGATTGTTCCGAAGTTATGACATGACGCTATCCGAAAGAGGGTCACGGAATCGTAGATCATTCACAAGAACTCCGGAAGGCATAACTGGATAAGAAGTAAGGCTTCGTTAATGTACGGAGGCTAATATCCCCTCATATTGGCGACTTGCAGACGAAGAGACGGATCAACTGATCAACAAGCTCTCTTGAAAAGGAAAGAAATGAAAAGCACATAGAATCATGGTAGTACGTACGGAATGGTTCTCATAGAACAGGGCGGGGGAGCTGGAAGGGTAACCGACACATCACACATACATGTTAACAGTGATTTCTAGTTCAGGGTCCCAGGCATTAAAGATACAAAATTTAATGATATTTCCATGATGAAATTCTGAATTGAGGCTTAAAAATGTGTACTTATCTCAAGTCCGGCCAGATCTGGAAGCATCTTAGCCCAATCGATTCTCCTGTGGCTTATCTTCGGCTATCAAAATTCCATGATTATTGTTCCAAGATGGAAAGCATTTTGCCCCAAATCACGACTTTTCCAGGATTTGAAGCATCTTTCTCAACTACATGACTTTCCCAGGGTATCCAGTTCAAGCTGGGAAAACATTGTAGTTCTAACCAGCGCAAACTCCCTTCCCTTTTTTTTCATCCTTGGAGGCAGTGTGAAACATAGTTTGCGGTCGAGTGACAGTGAAAAGTCGGATAGTGTTACCTAGTCGGGTTTTTCACCCCTTTCCGCCAGCCGGTTAGACAGTCGGTTTGCAAAGATGGAGGGCGACGGCCCCCAATCAGGAGGTTCGAGGAATTTGATCCTCAAACGATATTGCTGTGTTCAGTTCCCTAGCAGTAGTAATAGTAGTAAATAATGGTATTCCGTTTAGTGCTTCCCCAAGAGAAGACGTCTCAATGAAATAAGAATCGCACACAAATGTCAAGTTGGTTTCCTTTTATTTCTTCTTTAATTCTTCTTTCTTGATTAAAATGTGATTTTACCAAAAAAAATCTGGCGGCCGGCCCTCTAACGTTTAATGCATATGGATCAACATTTCATTAACTAATAGTAACCAACCAACCAACCAACTAATTAATTCTCGTGTAAAATTCAAACCTATCTATTATCCATAAATTTCGAGCGTCCGTGTGGGTGGTACCCCCCCAAATACAAAACCTGATTGGTCATAACTAAAAGGTGTTTAACAAACGAGAATATTCGGAGGGCAAAAAACATTCTATAATTTGGAATAATTCAACCTACTTAAAACTGCCACATATCAGAATAAATTAACCTGGGCCTTCGAAAGACTAAAACAAGGGGATTCGACCGTATTAGTATAAAAGGGGACAACGCCTTAACCTATCAAATGAGAATTGGGCTAGAGTGATGGAAGTTGAATTGCTCGCATCAAAAACATTGTAGAACTAGGAACACCATATGACCAATCTTTTACGCAGATTATTATCATATGAAAGAAAGAGCATTAAATTTGAATACGAGGGTGATCATAGTAAATTCATACACTTATATCATGATTAAAAGTAAGCTGAATATAATAAAGACGATCTGAACTAGACAGATCACACAGATACAAGTAACACAAGATCAAATATGCATAGGGGCGGTTCCTAATTAATGTTTAACACCACCATTCATACCAAGGGGCGGATGCATCGATTACTACACGACAATAGGGCCCAGTAGCATATAGTGCCTTTGTAATGTCAAACAAGAAGAAATGACCTGTCAATGAGAAATTATCATTTTAAAAAACGATCACTGAGACACGGTCAAGATGATTAGGAGATTCAAATTCCATGGACTTATTAATAGATGTGTTTTGGAATGTTCTATTGCTCGTCTCTTTCATTTCGAGTATCGCGTGGGTGTGGGTGGTCCGTCCGATTTTGCTTGAAAGCCGTTGAGCTCGTTGTTTTCTGTTATGTTATGCTTCGATATGTGTAATCTGTTTGGGTTGTACTATTTCGTTTCATCCAAACCACACCCACGTCCAACTCATTTATCAATGTATGAAAATCAGAGGATTAATTACTATACACTGCGACTGACTCGACTCCAATGGATGAGTTTCAAAATCGGCAATTATTGTGCGGACTCACAGCAGCATTCATTCTATTCCTTTTAAGTGAATCAAACCGAGACAATTAAATGTTAAGACAACAAAATCCGAGAGACGTTTGTTTGAAATTCTTAGATTCAAGAGGATTTGGGAGTATAGCCATACGACATTTCCCATCTTCATTTCCACATTAATGAGACATCGCAGCAAAATTAGAGTTCACATTACCATAAAGTGACACCTGAATGCTCCTATGGAAACAAACCCATTTGAGCGACAACCCCCCCCCCCCCACCCCCCCCCCCCCCCCCACCCATTTTAAATGTTTCCTTCTGGATTCGCTCATGTAGTGGCCAATGGTTGTATCGCCAGAAGCTAACTCGGTTCGAATACGTAGTGGACCCAGCGAGACAGTAGTTTGCTTTACGCCCCCATCCCAATATCCCCCCCAACCTCTAGCCCAGTACACCTCAGTTCTGGGTATAGTATGGGTAATATAACGTTTAACAGCGGTATCGGTCCGTGTGACACGACTATGTGGTGTATGTCTCTGAAAGATTCAATTCCGTCGGAAAATTGACAACTGCTAGCAATATCTTCATTGCTTTGATCTACAAAGGTAAAGAGGGTAAGGTCGCTGAGATTTTGTCAACGCTATCATTAGATGTTTCCGGGCATTTCCTCGACAAGCTTACCGGACAAGCGAATCTCAAAAACATTATCGCGTTTAATAGGCAGTATATACAGGAAATAGTATATACTAATTACTCCACCAAACGAGTCGAGTTGAGTACCAGTGGTTGCAGATGCTCAAACCGCAAGAAGACAAGCAGTTTGCTATAAATAATGTGCATACTGTTCCATTGACCAAGCATATTCAATATTCCACGCATACAAGACAGTGTTGTGAGTTGATAATTTACCGGTAAAGAGTCCTGAACATTCCATTGGAACCACTGGTGAATAATGATAGCACTGACCAAGTATATGATAATGCGACTGAAACCTTAAGAGATTCATGTTGTTTTCAACATAACAGCTCAAAAACCCTCAATAGTGGGTAGCCTACCGTGAGTTCCAATACAGTGAACCTATACTTTCAGAAAGGATCTTGGGTGCACTCGCTCTCAATAGTGTGTCACCGGCCAATGGTCATCCATATGAAGTAGACGATCCTGTTGCTTTTGGGTCGGTCAATAGTCATCCGAGGTCAAAGTTGAAATCCCAATGAACAGGAATAAGTGGACAACAGCTCACACCAAAGTTTCAGATGGCTAATATTTTGTATGTAAGTCATCTGGAGTAGATGATCCGTACTATTTCGGGTCATAGGGTCTTCTGCGGTCTGCAGAGATCAAAATATAGAATCCTTGTCAGCATGGTACCAGTTTAACGCATTAATGTAATGGGCTCATACTAGGAATGTAGGTTGGTCATATGAAGTAGATGATCCCCACTGTTTTTGTCAGGTCAAAAGTTATCAGATACCAACAGGGTCAAAGTCTGAAACCCGTGTGGACATGACATCATTCAGCATGGATGTAGAGGGCTTTTACTTTGTTCAAAGGTTGTCCAAGTAAAATAGACGATCCCTCTTGTTTTGTGGTCAGGCTAAAAGTTACCTGAGGTCAAAGTCTGAAATCCTTGTAGAGAAACAAGGCGATCGCCCCAGTGTCTCCCTGGTGCGCGATCAGTGTTTACTTCTATTAGTCATCATGCAAACAATTACAAGTTCCATGTGTCGCTTAAAGATTTTCGGTATTAGCATTTAACAGAAACAGCCTTCTAGTAAATCAGTGACCAATTTCAATTCGAAGGAGTAAAAGTTTTGTGGAAATGTGACTAAAATTGCCTAAATTATGCAAATTTAGGCAATTTACCAAGTTTCACGAAAATCCGGCAAACTTTAAAATTATGTATAAATTATGCAAATTAGGTACGTTGAATGACCTCCATATTCACTAAGTTTCGTGGAAATCTGACAAACTTTTGAATTTCACATATTTATGCATAATTAGAAGACTAATACCATATTTTAAGCTGAAAATCTAATCAGTTTGGTCTACCTTCTATCCTGAATCAGTGCCAAACCAAGTCACCATAGACACAAGGGTCAACCATAAATCTGAGAACGACATCTCTAAACAATAATACATAAAAAAAGGCTAATTACCTTACTTAATGTGACTTTTGTGCCCAAAATCTAATCAGATTGTGTTCACCCAACCCCGATGCTGCCCTGAAAATTGTTGCAATTGCAATTGCACCTACTGTTCGAACGATATCCTGCTAACAAGAAAGTGTGACACACACATACACACATGCCATAGTGACCACTAAGTCTGTTCCTGCTGCGAATTCAGGATGAGACAAAAATGGAGGCAAAGATGTGGAGGGCTCATACATGGTATGTACCAGTGTTCTCCACTAGCCATTTTGTCCGGGTGGCCACCCGGACAAAATTTGCAAGACATGTTTACCACCCGGACAAAAAAGTTGTCACCCGGACAAAATGCTTGACCACCCGGACAGAAGGAAGCAAGAAACCAAATAAAACACTAAACTAGAGATATCTGGGGATATTTGCATGTAAAATTTAGCACCAAATGTACAGTAGGCCCCTTCTGCATCTATCCCATCTCACAAAAGCAAACATTTCCTAATGGGAGGAGAACATCCCTTTCCCTCTTACCCCTCCCCCAGACGGTGTACCCAACCCCTGCCAAATCTAGTCACACCACCCGGACAGAAAATTGGGCTGCAGAGAACACTGTGTAGGTTGCCTGTGTTGAGTGAATGCAACCCTCCTCCATAATCCCATGGTCAGGCTGCGGGGTCCAAAGCCCAGAGGTCACTAAAGGTTAAAAGTCACCTCGGGGTTAATGCAAAGATGTAGAATGCTCATATAGGGTAGATCCTCCCAATATGCAACCCGGTGGTATAGTGTCGCTAAAATGCACTCTCATTGGCGCAGACACTGCAAAGACGCCGCAATTGGTAGAACTACTCACACATAGGTAGTATGGCAGAAATATAACCGAGATCAGGCTACTGAGGGTTGCCAGTTGTGTAGTCCTTCTTTCTGCCAAATTATTTAAGGAAATCAATAGTATATGTCATACAGGTATTAAGGAGATTACTGCAGTGAATTACTAATGGGTAGTGGCTCTGTCCACCTGTCTGTTGACCTCAGATTGCCCTTGACCTGAGGCTGAGAGAATAGGGATCATGTACCCAACCAATATGGGATATCCACATAGCAAATATGAGATTCACCCATCCAGGTGGGGTTAAGTTCTTGAGTTAACAAGCTAGGCATCACAAGCGAACACATTGTCATGACTGCATAGGTTTCCTTAACTTTGTCAAGGATTCAAAATTATGAAAAGACAGGAGACACCCCCAGCAAGACAAAGAAGACACAAATTGGTGGTGGTCCCCTTGAGACCTCTTTCGGGCACTGGGGTAGGCAGGCAAACAAAGTGGCCCAGGGGGAGGAAAATCTTGCACAAGTTTGCATCAGCACACTGATCTAGCAGTGGCCATCTTGTATTTTCGAAAAAAACTGTTTCTGTTGGAAAAAATATTTTTCACCAGGGTAATACTAATTTCACACTAACAAGCTGTAGAACTCTATGATGTGACCAACCAAGTCCCAAGTGGTCTCCGTAGTAGCACGTAGGAGATTGAGATTTTTCAGTCACGTTGCGAGACTCCAAGAGGAAGCTCCAACGAAGATCGCTCTGAGAGGAGCATTGAGACATACTACTAAGTCAGTTGGGAGACTCGTGACTACCTGCTCGAAAGATCAAATTGCAATTCAGGGACAAACATTATCAGTTTTGAGGAAGCAATAAACCATGCGCAAGATCGTGATACGTAGCAGAGTTGATCACTGAGCATGTCGGATAGACGAGACTCAACCTACTACAAAGCTGTAGCGGAGGGGACATTTGGACACTCCCATATCAAGATTATATCAATGAATCGATCATGGAGCCCCACCTGATAAGCTGTGTATGCCAGGTGGAAGTGTCTGTGGTGCTTATTTCACTGTCATATGAATTAATTCATCGTCCTAGCGAGTCCCCGAGAGAGTTTTCATACGTGTTGCGGGAGGGATATCTACGATTAAGTGTCACCTAACAACTATGCTTCATTTAGGAAAACCTATTTGGGAGATTTGAGAGATGCTATAAGCTGAAAGCAGTGTTGACTTTTCATTCATTCGACCTCATTCCGGACTGTTCACAATGTGCCCAAATTTGTTCCCTCATCTGTTAACTGAGAGGGCAGTCAAGTGTCAGACATTTGCTGCTGGTGTTGCTGTATGGGCAGCTGGATGTTGTGAACGACAGCTATAAGTCCATGTACATGCCTGTTCAGAATCCCCATGTTGTAGTACCCTGGTTATGACTAGTTTACCACAACAAGAGCACCAATGGTCTGTAGCTCAACTGAACAAATGAACCAAGACAATCAAAATTATGTGACATATGTTGAGATCATGAAATCAAGAATGCATCTCAAACAATTGCATATTGTGCCTATAACAACCTTTGACCTTGATCTTCATATGGCCACATCTGTCTAGAATTCATAAACATGCTACTCATTTGGTCAAAATCCTCGCAGAATAACCAATTGAGAGGAACGAGGCGTGGTGATCTTCCCCAAGTGTTCGCCGCCTGCACAGTCCAGTGGTTGCTACCATTCGAATTGAAGCAATTGACTAGCTACTTACATGTTGAGTTTGAAGATTTAGTTTTTTTAACACTCTTCGAGAGAATCCCCCCATTGGAAATGCCAATCGTCAATTTTGTTAAACTGGTCCACCTAATCAGCATATTTAATGCTGAAATCTAGTCAGTTCTTGAACCTCTGCCATCTTGATTATATACAAAGTCAACCACAGTCATTAACTTGTATGGTCCTGGCATATCTGCTGAGAGCGTAACATAACTCTATGGAATAGGCACATACTCAAATTACGGTGCCTTGGTGCCTAAATCTGATTAGATCACCTACACGGGCACACCTTACTCCCTAATTTTGTTGCAATAATGTGGATCAATCAGCCATAGCGAAACCATACAAAAACATGCCCCTTATTTCATTGTGGCTGCTTTCCTTGTTTCTGTCATTGCGCATCGGGCAATTGCCACTTTAAGGTTCTGTCTGGAAATGGTTTCACAATAGTCTTGGCAGTCGGGGCTGTAAACATTCACATGGAGCATGAATCCTTTTGCTTCTCCAGGTTCAGAGAAAGTTGTCGGAATCCTTGGATTCCTGATTGTCGTTGGGATGGAAACGTCACAATGTGTCCTGGGAACAGGTTCACCCCTGCCTTGATAATCATTTGACCACTTCTTGAGAAGAGTAGGGGAGTTATCCCAGATCAAAATAACCAGGACTCCTAGATGAGGCTTGGATGGCTCATGAATGTCGTTGAAAAGCTGTAATCCGTAAGATATCAGAAAAGAAGCCTACTGGGCAGAGAAATGGAATTATGAGTGAAATTGTTTTTTACACACTGGATGGCTTCTTAACCAGTAGTCTTTTTTTGTGTCTGGTACTGAGATACTACTGATATATTCGAGACAAACAGCTCTTTACATGAGAATTATCTGCAGGTTTAGCTTCAAATTTCGCATTGTGAGTTTGGTGTTTGTGTGTGTTCAAGCTATTATTCCCTTCTCAGAACCATTAGACGTGGCTGTTGTGTGCAATCGCCTAGAGTTGGGATAATACAAGTGTGGAGGCTGCACATTGCAATGGGTGCAGCCAGTTATGTCACGAGTTACCGGGGCCCGGGAGCCCCCTAAGGCCATGCCCATAGGATTTTGGGGGGGATGGGTCAACTCATATCCCTATGAGCATTTTCTATCTATCCTAAATGTATAGCATCCCTTACACTTGCTTGGGAAGCAGTGGGGATTGTTGCAATTGCAATTGCAATTGCACCTACTGTATATTTTTCAACACCCGCATTCTTTTTTCTTAATCGATATTACTGTATTGCAATTGCACTTACTCCATTTCTATTTCATTTCCTTTAATTTTTTCAGAAGGGTGGATAGGCAATTGATTTCTAATTAATGCTCTAGTATTTTGATGTTCATACTAACTGCTTTTTATAGGGTTATTTCTTTGATATACAAGAGCCTAAGACAGGCTTTCACTTCTAAAGTAAAAATTCTGATAGCTGCGCACACTTGACTGTCCATGCTCCACAACAAAATTGCAGTTACTGCCGCATCTGCAATAACCTTTGCATTTTGCTTTAGGGGTGGAGGGGTCTGGAAGGTGCGTCGCAAGGTTTTTTTTTTTTGTTCTTCCTTATATTTCATTTTATTCAGATAGTTGATGATGTTTCATATTAGCAAATTCACATCTAAATCATCATATTAAGTGTTCACAAATTGTGCCAACAGGTTTAGGGTGGGGGGAGTCATCTCCTTGATGGATATGCCTATTCTCAATTCATCTCCCTTCACTTGTACATGCAGTCCTGAAAAACTTACAATCTCTCAGGCTAACCACATATAGGCTGCAGTAGAAGGGAAGTTCTAATAGTCACTCAACAGACTTCTTCCAGTGGGCTACCAGCAAATGCCCCAAGGCTATTGTTTATAGCAGTGGGGTGCCTTGTTTTTAATTTAGAATGTGTCTCCAAACATGAAGTTAGATGTCAAAATAGTACTTGAAAAAAATCAGGGATCTGGTGAATGGAGAGTTGAATAATATTAAAACTGTTAATTTGGACCATCATAGTAGTATGGTGGGGGAAAATTGTGGGGGGGGGGGGGGTTTGAGGGCAAAATGAGGAAGTAAACCCAGTATGGGGGAAAATAGAGGAGTAATCAAGGAAAATTTGATGTAGGGGGTTTACAGAGGTTTTTTTAAACATTTGTAATTTGGGGAAATCATGATGAGGGGGTGTTGGGGGGGGAGGGGGGGGAAAATGGATTGGGGGGGGGGGGAATTGGAGGGGAGTGCGGCTGAATGGGACGGCAGAAAAAGCAAACCCAGTATGGGGAAATAGGAAGTAATCAAGGAATCTTGAATATGGAACTTCAAATCTGGGGGGATTGGGATCATTGACTGAACATTAGCACTGACCAGTGCTTCAAATATGTAAAGATTTGCATGATTTAACAGATCGGGGCCTTAGGACAAAATTGGCCTTCAGTCAGAAGTTCCTGAACAACCATGATGGACCAACGCACTAAACCAAGGAGCCATTACATATAAGAAATCAATTGGAACTTGAGATGCACTCGAGTACTAATGTGTTTAAAAGTGTGTTGAGAGCAGTGACCACTCACCAGGAGAAGTACACTATTAAAAATCAATTGGAACTGACGATGCATTCGAGTACTAATGTGTTTTAATCCCTGAAATTCATAAAATGGGCCCCGGCCCAAGTGGGACTTGGATCAAAAAGTTCAGAACACCACCAAGGTTCACTGTTAGACCAGAATTCGTACAGAATGTCAGTACTGTGCACCAAAACTTGAGAGAGGAGAAGGCATTTGTGTAATTCCACATGATGGCTCTCAGGGCTCCACACTGGCATAGGGTGCCAAATTACTTGTGCACCATGAAGGTATGGCGATTAGACCCCATCCTTATGACCGAATACATCGCACTGTGAAAACTAGAGATTCTGTAGGAAAGACTATATTTCGCAGTATTCCATATGATTGGCCTAGGCCCAAACTGGCCTTGGGCCCAAATTCTCTGGCAAGCCACAAGGGAGCCCTCTACTGAAGGACCATTACATGTAAACGTAAAGAAACCAATTGAAGATAGCGTGTGGGAGAGATTGATTCGAACACCATTGTGTTGAAATATCATAGAATAGGGCCTAGGGCCCCGATTCCGAATTGGGAACCGAAAAATCCTCAAAACCCAAAGTAGTCTATCAGGACAATCATTATTGACAAAACATCAGCAAGTGAACAAAATTTGTAGGGAAGATACAGATTTTTACGGTATTTTCAGATAACGGGCCCTAGGGCCCAAAGTCGGTCCTGAGCCCAAAATTCCCGAAACACCCCCGATGGCCCTCTACCCAAGGACATTACAGGTAACCTAGAAAACATCAAATGAATTGGTGGGCGGAGATGCATTTCAGTACGTTATTTCTTTTTTTTTTTTTTTTTTTTGTGCGAAAATTCATAAAATGGGCCCTTGGGGCCGAGTGGGGCCTTGGACCCAAAAATTTCTGAACACCCCGAAGGTACGGCTGTTAGAAACATCATAAATGAGCCGAAACATCAGCACTGTGCATTAAAATATGTAGAAGGAGATACATTTGATATTTTACACATATGGACTATATTACCCTTAATGGGCTTTGACCTTGACCTTCACAAGGGCAAAAACAGTGTCCCAATGGGTCAAGAACATTGTGTACAGTCTGGCCGACCATCCATCGGCGAGGATGACCGATTGGAGCCAAAAAGGGCAATTTTAACACACTGGATAGATCGATGGATAGATAGAAGGATAGTAGAGTGGACATGCAGATTCCAATGTCAACAGCATAGCTGGTTGAGCTAAAAATTGACCCATGAATGATATTTGACCTCTAATTTGACCTCATATTCACCATTGGTCAATGATTGATACAGACAAAGTTTCATGATCGTCCAATTAAAATCTGTGGGAATATAACCTTGCGACTGTGCGACACAAAATGGCCAAAATTGACCCCTACATGGGCCTTTGACCTCAATGCACGGACAGTACCATGATAGTCATGAACAATACGACTAACTTCCTAATCATCCAATTATTTGTTTGTAGGAGTACAAGCCGCTCTACCGTACAACAAAATAGTGAAGCTGAAATCAGACCCTACATGACCTCTGACTTCACTTCCAGGACCACCCCATATGTAGCATACCATTAGTTGATGTTAATACTAACCAACTCTCATGACCATCCAATCACTTTGGCAGTGGAGAAGTCGCTTGATCGTGGGAACAAAATGGCCAAAGTTACACAAGATGACCTTGACCTCAAATTCCTGAACATCCCATAGGCCTATCTAGAAGGTTAATACGAACTATCATGTCCAATCGATTCATCTATAGAGAAGAAGTATTTCATTATACGACCTTCCAAAAGACCATTCAGCCCAAAATGACCGAGATTGGACCGTCGGACCTTGATTCTCAGAAAACTCTGTATATAGCATTAGTCCCCGATATACTGGCCCCCCCCCAATCTTCCATGGGACTATTCAATTCAACTCTAGGAGGCATTTTACGTATTTTCACAAAATGGATAATATCCCAAAAGGAGGGGAGTAGAGTAGCAGCAATTTGAAATCATTGTGAACAGATTGGATAAATTAGATAGGTGGATGGATGACATGCATGACCCACAATTAGCACACCACATGGATGAAGTGAAGCTGAAAAATCAGACAAAACATTATTGGATTGCATGCACACTTGCATGCACTGTAAAGTATGTATGTATAAGCACCAATATGATACTGCTGTGTACCAAAATGACTATCAAAATCTGTCAAACTTTCTTTAAAGACAGGTTCCTTCCTCAGGATGAAACACCGGAACAAGTACAATAAACAAGAAGAATAGTTGTGCTTGAAGCTCCATCCAGCCATTATTTCATGTCTTTCTCTTTCCAGCCACGAAGCTCCCCAATTATGTACATGTAGATTGACTGATATAAGAACCTACAATAGAAACAAGAGTGCCAAATTGGCACAGTAGCTCCAAACTGCCGATATATCCATACTATTAGTATGCTATTACAAGTAAATGTGTGTTTTTGATTGGTCATTCCAAATGGCATCGGGAACTGGATTGTATGACCATGTCATACTCTCCTGAATAAAAAAATCTAAACTGTAGGAGAAGAATTCTGCAGCTTTTTCACAAAAATGGCTGGAAATTGACCTCAGAGGACCTTGACCTCAACTTCCTGAACACCATGAATGTCCCATTGGTCAAGATTACTAATGACAAACACTATCCAGATCATACACTCAATATGTGGGAGAAGAAGTACGGTATGACTGGTTGACCCCAAACATAACCTTTTGGCCAATATTACCCCTAGATGACCTTTGGACCTTCAAATTACTGAAAACCCCATATGCACCACTGGGTCACTTAAATACGGACAAGTTCATGTTGGAACAGATTTTAACTGTAGGAAAAGAAGCATTGCATTTTTTGCAATCGGGACAAAATTACCCCTAGATGCCTTTGGACCTCACTTCCTGAACACCCGTGTTGATGTACTTTGGTCACATGGATAATAATGACCAAACTATATGATCATCATTCAATCGTTGGAGGAGAACGTGTTTGACGTTTGACCCCAAAAGTTCCTTGGGCCAAAATGACCCCTAGATGAGGTTTGATCTCAAATTCCTAACACTCCGGATATGTACAATTAGTCACTGATAATAATGACCAAGTTTCGTGAACAATCCAATTTGAACATGTTTATGGATGAAGGAGAATCATTTTGCAGTTTTTCGCAAAATGGCCCAAAATTGACCCCTAGAGGACCTTTGGACCTCAACTTCCTGATGCCCCCTTCACTCAGTGATCATTGTGACCAAGTTTATTCATATCGACCACACACGCAGAGGGAGTGGCAATTTGAATCAATGTTGACAGGAAGACAGACGTGCGCACGATCACAAAAAGATCACCCGCAATCACAATTTACTCCAAAATAGAAAGAGAATGATTTGGCGTTGTTGTAAATTTTAACGAAGTCTTCTTGTAGATGAAGTAATCGAAACAATGGCATTCAATTTTCAATGTCATTTGTTGCGATTTATCCTGGAATATTCAGGCTGAATGGGAAGTTTGCAAAACCATTAGACATTAGAGGAGAATATTATACATAACTTTACAGACGAACTTCTGTGCTTTGACATGCTGTCAAAGTGGATATTATTTTTCGAAACATCAAACATTCACATGGGCTATGTTTCGTAGCAGTACTGACAGGTTGGTAATGCATTGATTGATCACATGACACTGGGACAGAAATGAAAGTTTTCATGACAGATAGTTTTTGTGGATTGCTATTAGGTCGTCTTCGGTCCAACAGTCGTTGGTTCTTCGGTAGCCACTGTCAGGACACAAGATGTTGAACTGATGTGGGTTATGATAGGACCATAACCGCTTTCACATACAGTATGACTCTGTTTTGTTGTTGTTGAAAGTATGTTTGTCTTCATGTATTTAGGCATTGTCGATCATATCTCTTGAAGAACAAAAACAAATGTTTAAATATGATGACAAACTTGACCTATGATATGATACGGACGGAGTCTGCTGGCGAAATTACTGGTCATAGTAGAGAAACATAAAACAGAAACACCAGAATTCTCTCAACTTTCATGAGTTTGTAAGTTTTGATATCTGGAGTGGTATGGAACATTGTAGTCCATTTTTAATAATTCAACTTAAGTGCACGTAGTCAGCTGGACTGAATTATTGGTAACTAAGTTCAGTCAATCCATTTGAGCCACAATGTCGCCCCTGGTAATGGCTGGGTAACTACATCCAGGTCAATGTTACAACTTACATTAAGCACCGGGTGGGTGTGTAATCTGAATTCAGCTTATGCTATCTCAAAGAAATACATAAGGCCAAATAAAAAAAACTAACAGTTTCTCTTCCCCGCCCGCACGCTTCCTTTCACGCCGCATGGTAGTTTTTTTATATTTTTTTTTTAAATATGCCAAAACTACATATTTTTGATCTCCAAATTGCTAGCTTTGACCGCAACAACCCAACTCCCTAGTCTTCAGCGATGTCTGATCCGGCATGTTTGTTTTAACTTTGGCAGTATGTTCCGTACTCTTTCAGCAGCATGACAGCAGTAGCCTATGTTTTTTCACACTCATTACTCATCCGACGGCATGGTTCCTTCCGTCCCTCCTACGCACTTGCACGTTCTGATGATTCTTTTCGAGCAGCCGATTCCGCTCCTCGTTGTTCCGCGATTTCATTAAACAGAGTTGCACTGCGTGTCAGTCTTGAGCCTGCAGGCGATCCTCTCCGTAAGTGCCTCGGCTGTTCTAGCACATGTCAATTCGGCAAAGGTTTTCATGTCGTGGTGTTTTCTCTAACTACCTCGTGCCAGGTACTTTTCCGATCGAAATCATTTCAAGCAAGTGGCGATTTAGGGATCTAATTTCAAAATGGTTTTTGTGTGTGCATGCATATGCGGTATATGGGACTTCTTCTGGAATTATAAAACCATACTACGCTCGTACGATCGAGGAGAAGGGCGAGTTGATTGTCCGATCTGTTCCATAAATATGCTTGCGAGTATATTAATGGAAACGTCCCCATCGATCCAAATACCATACCGTAACTGTGAGTACAATCCACACAAAGCGACGCCGCTAGTGTGTAGGCACTGACCCGGTCGACAGTCACGTAGGCTACAAGTACGGCAGGGGCCGCGTGTATCCAAATGAGTTGTTTGTGTGATCAAGACAAAGCAAAATTTTGTCCAATGTACATGCATTGTCAAAATTATCTTTTTCTTTCAAGACCTCCATTTCTGATCTTAACTTGTATTTGGCAAACAGGCATGTTGTCCCCTCAACATAGAGAAGACAAACAGTTGATGTGCGGATTAGGAGCTCGTCGTCAGTCCTCAAGAAAAAAAAAGAAAAAAGGCCCTCAATCCCAAAATTGTGGCAAGAGTTAGGACGAGAAACTTTTTTTTTTTTTTACCTTGGCCTAACATCACTCCCCCTAGAGTCATATTCGAGTTCAGCACAGAACAAATATAAGGAGCACTAGAAAAAGTCAAGGCGAACATATTATTACACCACAGTTCGAAAAGGATTTGTTGTCAGTACTTGTTGTATCCTAAGAATTGGGCACTTAGCCTCCTCCCTTCTGCGATTCTCGAGCACCTACTATGGATTCATTCCAATCTAGAATTGGCAAGCCAATACTTACAGAATTTGACATAAAACGCCTTTTAAAATTTAGTTGCCATACTTCCACACTGGCCTTTGCGTTGATAACCGCCATCTGGAGGTGCACATAATCAAGCAGGAGGCAGAACCGGATGAAATGGGTAAGCCTTCACTCGTGAGTCCCAACTAGGCTCATCACTCATGCCCAAATACTCGATCACAGCCTGCCCTCCAATAACTTTCAAGATCCAGGCTATGGTCGGATGGGCCTGCATTGGGTGTCATGTTCACCAATTTCAAGTCATCAACTTGATAAGGACTACGTTAATTAGTTAGCCTAGGACCTAGGCCCCTATCCTAACGTTCAGAATGAGCATGAACCAGCCTGTGCCTAAGTGGAAGCCTAAAGTTTAGCCCAAAGGTTACGCTACCTTAAACACTACTATCAACAAGTTTTGTGCACAACTAGCGTTAACAAATTCCCCACTGTTTGCAAATACCTGGAGAGAAAAAAACTAACCGCATATTCTCCCCTAAAGCCCCCGACAAGTTGTGTGTTTACGTCACTCTTTCCTGTGTGGGTCGGCTTGCCATTTTGTTCCAGGTGCCAGAATGCTTTTGTACTTTCCAATATAGTTCATTTTTCTAGCAGTAATAAATCGTCTCGTGTGTTCATGAAGTTCATTTCTACCTCACTCACACTGGCCTTGGAGTGTCAGAGGCGGAGAATGCGAAAGTGATAGAGGAGTCCAGAGAAGAGGAAAACATCATTTTTCCATTTGTTTAGGCAAACTTCTGCTATGCTTCCGCCGCGCGCTGGTTGATTGCAGTCCTGCGCCTTCGCAGGTTGGTAGCCTAGCCCATCTCCTGCCTCCTGTTTTCATTATACTCCAAGTTGCCAACCGGAGTCCCCTGTTGGTTCCTAGAGGGGTTTAATCTCATGCAGGAGCGTCCGTGCAAAAATGATTTCTTGGGGGCCATAAGCAGGTGATGACTATCTTAGCCGAGCGCCCAACGCGTTGGGCGAAACGTACATACATTTGTTTTGTTCGTCGAAAGCAGAAAGACATTTTCCATTTTCCGTGCCTTATGGAGGACAAGCAACAACCTAAAATTTACAACAAACTATCAGCTTTTTTATTCCGGGAAAATTCTCGAGAGAGAATATTCGCTTGATGGTCCGGGCTACAATTAACTATTGTACACATCATAGGGTATGCATAACAAGATTTACCGGGGTTCCCAATGGTGGTTTTCAGATGGGTCAGAAGAAAATATGTGAAATGACTTAGGTGCCGCTGAATTCAATGTCGTGACGACCTAGCTGTGCGACACCATTGATTGCCGCGCTCGAAATTTTCAAGTGAAGTGTTTCGTTTGCCAAAAAGGGGACGTTCCATGCAGATGTCTTGTTCATTCAAATATTTAAAATAAACTTACATTGAAATGAAAAAGAGAGGATTAATTATTTTAGCCCAACAGTGCCTATGTTGATACGATCATACAATGAACGCAGAGTGGCCACCATGGTTGCCGGACAGCTAAGCGAAGATCTTTGGTCTTCTCAGATGCACGATGAACCCCAGATCGGTAATTTTCATGTAGTAAATTGAAAATTAACATTGGGCAAAAATTCAAATGAAGGTCATCTAGCCACAGTATGTTCAAGCGTGTTTGGTTTATACTAGCGAGCGGGCAATAGTTGCCGCGCAGCGTAGCGAAATTTTGAAATAAGGTCTTCTCAACTGCTATCTGAGCTCCGATGGATTCATTGAGGATGAATCACAATGAGCTTGAAGCATTAGTATGAATTTCACCTTGGCCACTGCTTATGTTGCTTGCGATTCGAGGCTATCAATAAGCGGGAGCGGCACATTAGTTGCGCGCGCGTAGCCATTTTCTAATAATAATTTATTAATAGCCAAATGGTGATTCCAGATGGCCATTTAACATTACAAATTAACATTACAAGTAGAAAGAATTTCACCTTAGCTTCTATATGTTCATACGAATGGGCCTACTATAAGGCGGAGTGATTAATTGGTTTCCACGAGCGTAGCAAATCATATACAAGATGGATTGTCGTCTGCTAGCGTCCCCAGCGGACAAGCGACGGCCGAATTTGCAAAATATCGACAAAATATCGTAATGTGCAGCACAATCGGTATATCGGAATCACATACTTTCAATATTATTATATAAATTTTATTTGCGGAAAAAAATTCGTGAAAAAATACGTTGGTTTCAATTTATTAAATTGCTGGGTGCGTATATTGTTTGCAAAAATTTATTTTAATACGGCAATCCATCTTTAAAGAAGGTTTTCACCAGATGTCTAATGGTAATGTCAGATAGCCCATTTTATCTGGAAAAAATGAATTATTGACGCAAGGAATTGATGAGACGCAACATTGCGAAGTGGGAAAGTGGCACCAAGATTTGTCACGCAGCGTTGCACAAAATGGTCAAAGAAGGGATATTTGTGTGTCGAAAATGATAGGTCTAGATGAGCATGATATCGAACAAGCAAAATATCCTATGGCCCTGAAAATCCTATAGTGGTCACAATATTAATTGACTAAAAGTGATTTTGATATTCCATTGATTTTATCATGCATCGACGTTTCCAGCGTCTAGGCGCGTTCGTTAATAATTCCACTTTTTTCTTGTCTGAGAAACCTTAACAGATTTTTCTCCTAATTTGGTTCTATGGTGTGCGGATTGCACCATCTGGCAGGCTGATTTTTGGCCGCGAACGCCATTTGGGACCTTCCGAGAGACTGTGTTATGTTTGAAACATATTTCAGAATAGAACAAAACATAATATTCAGGAGATCCAGCGTGCATGTAATTTACCCAAATTGGTGGCCTTGGCTTGGCATTTTCTCGGCCGGTTGAAGTCTTGAGCTGTTAATGACCTCTGAGCGCGAGCTTAGGACAGACATATCGAAGGGCAATGGCATGCTAATCCCGATATGTTTGAGCTGAGGTATGGGGGGTTTCCGCAAACGATATCAGAGAACAATGGACTATTCGATTTCCATAAGGGGGGGGGGGTGGGGCAAGGGGCACGGACGCACTGCTCAATTGGTTGATGTGGATGCCAGTGGTCTCGAGTCGTCCTCCTAATCATTCACTGACGCTTTTGTGCTTCTCTCATAGCTCGTTTTACAGGTGGTTATCTGGAAGCTGATTAGGCAGGTGGACCAGCAACCATTCGTCGTCACCACGAATTGTTACCATAGCAAACTGTGGCTATGGCTTAAACACATCTTCATTGATTCTTTCTTCTTGGGATCCCGATGCCAGCGATTCCAGCTCGAGCAGTTTGTCCTGTGGGAAAACAATATAGCGCCCTCCTCCAAGTGAAGTTTTCACAATTCCGTGATATTTCACAAAAAACTGCGGCAATGGCTTTTTTTTCGGCATTTGATTTTTCGGTGGCAACCAATAGGAGAGAGGCAGTGCAGAGAAAATAACTCTTTGAAATGCCTCTTTCAAATGACGGGCAGTAAAGAAAACGTTGCCTGCTGGTATGATACCCGGATATGTGGAGATTCAGGAACCCGAAAAAGTTCAATAGCGTTTTTGGGGAAAGTTCGGAACTTTGACGGAAACACTCTGCGTAATGAGACTTTGCTCGAAGACAACCCGTGTTGCATGGCGTTACCACGGCGGGGGGGGGGGAGGGGGGGCTGAATCCCCCATGACCCAAGTCGACCAATACTTTTCAACACAAAAGGATTCTTTTTTTAGGGTTCAGTATGGTTTTGCAGCTGTTTATTTAGCAAATATTGCAGGAGCATGTCCAGGGGCCCATTAAAATTTATTATTTGCCAATAGGGAGAGTTGAGGCATTTATGAGTCGCACTTCCGTGGGTTCGACCGCAAACCCCTTCCCCCTCCCCCTCCAAGGCAAATCGCTCGGTATGCGCCTGCCGTGTTGCATCTGATTCTTTGCAAACTAGGGGAATAGAGCTCGACAGAGCGATTGCAACTGCGGCTGCAACTAACTCGATTGCGCAAAACTGAGTAGGGATAGGGAACAGGAAACTACTTTGAGAACAAAGATCGACACCGCTGTGGAACTAGTGAATGGAGCAGGTGCAGCAGTAGATTTGGTAGACAGTGACCCCGACGGCGGGGACGTCATCCCGGAGCGGAAATGGAGTAAAGAATGTCTGCGATCGTTTCGAACCAAATGAGTTCTATAAGCCTTAGACACTTCTCGTTCAACTTGGAGAGGCTTGTGGAGGAATCGAAAAATTCTATATTCTATGACGTTTCTCACACATATGTCATTATGGAGAGGGTTCCATATCTGAGGAAAAGCCACAAGCAACAGAATCCGTTGATGATATGGCAAAGATCTAGAGGGCTGTTAAGCCATTTAACGGAGACGCACTTATTTCGGAGCTATATAGAGTGCATGGAGAAAACACATACATCAAAGCAGCGAAGTCGTGTTACCAAACGGGCCAAGAAGTTCCAGCCTACACCAGTTTTTAGCATAGCGGTATTATAAACAGGAACGTGTCATCGTATGCCAATGTAGACAAACTGATCAATATGCCGGTACATACCTATGATTCGGAGGAGGCGAGAGAAGCTTGTCCCGTTGCGAAACATCCGAAAGTTATCAACGGTCTGTAGTACGATAAATGAGTCTCGGCTGCAGTCAGGGCTGGCCATTTTGTCTATTGAACAGAAACTAGCCGAAAACCTCGACTTTGCTGGGAGTCATCAATGCCATAGGGCCAAGAAAAATACAGCACAGACTCGCATGCTTATTTAGCCTATCAGCCACCACGTGGCAAGTTGAAATTACGAGGTCTGTAGGTGAGGAGTTTTTTTTTTCGTATTTGTTCACGCACTCGGCATTAAAGAATATGTTTATTACGGTTAGGAGACACTACTGCATCGTTCATTGTAAGAAGGAGGATATTTCCTCATTGATGCTCAAAGGTCAGTTACTCAGAATCTCAAATACAGTAATTCCATGCACTGGTTAATGTGGTTTGGTGAATGGAGCATATAGATGTATTAGGCTTATTGCATAGTTTCATGCAAGCGGCATGCATGGTCACCGCGGTGTGAATCTTTTCAGGGGATTTCGGGACACCATTTTCAGAATTCCCACAACCCCACTCTTGAAATACTGTTCATGGAAAACATGACATCACTCCTACTCTACGCGACATTGATGGCGGCGCTTCGTCTTCAGTCGGCACATATATCAACTAGGGGGGGGGGGGGGTGAATGTTTGCAAGGGAGGTCGACATTTTAGAAGAAATTACACTCTATCAATAATTCAAAAGGGCCATAAATAGCAACTCAGGAATAAGGACGTTATCTTATTAGGAAGATATTCCAAGAATCATTTGTGTTACCGGGTAATGCAGCATACGTACACATGTGGTAATTTGCTACTCAGTGCTCTACAATTTTATTTGGATGATTGTTTGCTGTTACGGAACTTGTCTCTATATTTCTACAAAACAACTGCAGCGCATCTAGGCACGTTTAATGAGCGTGCTCGCAAGAATCCGCCGTTTACGGTGTCCTGCCGCATACGACATCCGCATCGATGGATTCCCAGCCCATTGGTGTGAGGCGGTCGCGGCGTGCATCTGAGAAGACTGGCCAGAGGGCGTTTGGTACAAAGCGCCTTGCTGTTGATTCCGTTGGCTTCCACAGTCTCGCTACATTTTAGTGAGGCACGAACGTACGCTCACTGTTTGACTGAGGCGGAGATTGGATTTCTTTTTGACTACCTCACTCCACTGCATCCTCGGGTTCCAGGGATGCGGGGATGGTGAAGGTAATTATAGTTGCATAGCGATCGTCAACTGCGTATTTTGGGCATATGGCACGCTTACGTTGGACGATCCTGCCACCGTGTCCTGTCGGTATGGATCCCAGTGGGTTGGGGCCGCCTGTTGCCTGTCGGGAATACCATGTAGCCCCCGGGTACATCCAGGGAGTGCGGAGGGGGTTGGGGGGGGGGAGTGGGTTGGCCTCGCGGGCGGATGCGGTTAGGTGCCGCCGGGACATATTCCTATTTATAATTTTATATATGCGTGTTGGCCCGAAAAAACACCCACGAGCACCCGACCTGTTCACAAAACATTGTGCCAACGTGTTCACCTCTCGTTCACCCTGCGATTCTGTCCTGTCTGGGTCTGTTCGAAATATCTTCCAGTCATTTATATGCCCTACAGTCCTACCTGGTGACATAAATTCACTGGAAGAAAAGTAGAAACAGTTTAATTTCTTAATGTCAGTGCTTCTTTAATATACATTCTACGTACGTCCTTTCCTCAAATTCCCCATGCAAAAGTGATCCATTTTTTGACTGAATCGCTATATAACGGCAATATCGTGTAAGCTTGACTGATGCCAAACCTGAAAAAAAAAAGAAATTAATTTCAGTAGATAGTATTGTTGAACTGAGAAATTAGGAAATCGGACGAGGACTCTGGTACGGTTCTCCGCCTCTGCATGCCCTTTTCCTTACCACGTACACCCTGATACACGATTTTTAGAGCTTATTATATGACCCCTAAGTTTGACAGACCCCCTAGATTGCAGGAAACAGAACTTCCCGTGCCATATGGGACAGTAAGCAGCATTCCTAAAATTGATCAAAAAATGTTATTTCAGGAAAGGTTCTTCAAAACTTATCGCCTCAGGGATCAATTTCAAGGGGTTGCGTTTGGGTGGCGTGACATCCCAAATACCATTCGGGTGAGGTTACGTGAGGTCATAATGAGCATGAAAATGGGCAATGGCAACACCAGTATGTTCGCGCGAAGCGCGAGATTTTGCAGAATCCAATTTGACCAACGGCATTGCAGTGAACCCTCTTTGACTTTTCACTTAGAGATGCCTGCGTTTTTACAGACCACATTTTTTGTCCTATTGTGCACCACAGGCGCATGTGTCCCACTTCCAATCAGGGACAAGACCGGTGGCCAAATGAGCATAACACAGAAGTAAAGCCGCAACTGTGCGCGGAGCGCTCATGATTTTTCTTCACTTTTGGACATCCCATCGTAAAGTCAGGCAATCTTTGAATATAAACTTATTCTCACCTGAATCTTGAATCATGTCTTTGCACGAGTTGTGGCGTTCCCTGGCCGAATATTTGATGGCTATTTTATTGGCTTAGTATGTGCAACTTTCAGCAAGTGGTTGCGCCCCCATACATTGATTGCTTAATACTCTAATTCAAATTTGCGAATAGAATGGCGTCACTAGACTTTTCATACGAGGGGGGCACAGGCATTTTTCGGGGGCGCGAGACACTGTCCCAACCATGATATCACGTCAGCCCGAAAAAGCATGGAACTTCCGAGTAGCAGTTATCTGAGAAAAACATGCGTTTACAAGCCAAGCATTCTGATAGCCTAGGCTACTGCAGTTCAAATCACGCGTGGTCGAGGGAGTAGGGAACGAATCAGAAGCTAAATGGTTTAGTAATCAAAAAGAGGTGGACCATGTAGTTTTCAAAGTTAATGAGAATTTGTTGTAAATGATTCCACCTCCCAATATGTAAAGTTAGGGGGCCTTAATATACAAATAAACATGGCCCCAGCGAAACTAATTTCACTAGTCGTAGAAGGCTAAGAGGACACTGTTCTGACAAAAAATATATAGGCGGTAGCCAACATGGTGATACTCAGGAACATGCCACTTCGGCGCAAGAACGGAGATAGCATGAGATAACTTTCCTCGGGATGAAAATTCCGATACATGATAACTGACATGGAACAGCCTCAAATGGCTCTGGAAGTGCCATTTCCTGCTATCTAGGGGGCATACAGGCAAAAACATTTTCTGCTCCGCTACGCGCCAACCAATGGTGGTGACTCGCTTAGATAGTCGATCGCAGCTCCTCCCTCCTTCGAAATTATTATTATTTTTCTAAACTCCATCCGGCTATTTTAGAATTTGGCGCAACCTGGAACTGCCCTGCCCCCCCCCCCCCCCCCCTCAGTATCGATCTGGAGCCGACCTTGATGGTTCCTCCTCTTTTCTGCGTTTCAATTCGTTCTTTCTTTTCTCAGGAGGGCGACTCCGCCCTCGCCTCCCACCACCCTGTCATCTTTTACGCTCTGTGACCGGGAGCTGAAAAGACGAGCTCTGAGAGTTGAAAGCGAATAGCGCCTTGTATGGCGTTTGTTGAGAACGACTGCAACAAGGTCCAGTCCTTTTGCAAAATTGATGCTCGGCTTCCAACGTCTCCGTTATGTAAGGGAACAATAAATCCATCGCAATCACGCCTTATATGCTAAATCGGTTCATATTCTGGAGTCATTTACACAAAATAAGATATGCTTCTGATCTTAGTACTGCTTGTAATACATTTAAAAGATGAGTCGACGAATAATCCAAATCTGAAAGTATTGCCATGTACACACCGTCCGTCCAAAGCTTGCAAGTAGCAGCATAGGTTAGCTAGGCTACATACTATTGTCAGTAGCAAAGTACCTATCAATCATCGCCTAGGCTAAGCCTGCCTACTCTGTACTTTAACTGTGGACCTAGGCCTAGGCCCTTCCTAGGCCTATGCTGGTTATGCGGAGTCAACAACAAGCCTAACTGTTACTCATATCCCCAACGTTAGTAACAGGCCTGTAGAAGTCAGGGCATGAGTGAATAATGTAGGCTCGGGCGCAGTGAAGAAAAGTAGAAACCTCTTGACTGTTCAGCCTCCGGATTCTCCAAACGATTAGACAAACACACACACAGGGTGTTTCAATATTGTATTTTTTCTAATTTTGTCATATTGCATATTCACAGATCCGAGATGCGCACAATAGAAAAATTATCGCCTATGCTAGGCCTACAGCATCACAGGTAAACCCTGTATACTCAATACAATGTATCGCGTATCAAGCTTTTCGAGAGATTCATTAGCCTTTTTGCAAATAGCCTCTCGCAAGGCATTGTGGTGTAGGCCTAGCTCAGGGGGCAAAGTAGGCAATATGGCCGATTTCAATTACAGATGTGATCAGGGTAGGAATAATTTTTGCCTCACGGGGGCTCTCTTCAATTTTGTCCTTCAAAAAAAGCCCCCGCGGAAGAGGGCTTGGGGCTCTTGACCCACACGGGGGCTCTTTTTCAAATTCGAAGATACAATGCAAAAAATTAACCCCGATGGTAGGGAAAGCAATTGTCCTGTCATAATCTCAGTCACGTGCTAACATTCTTTGTTCTTAGAATATCTACAATATGACAGGAAGAGTGAATAAAAAATGTGCAACCACTGACTACTGTATACGGATTTTAGTTTCTTGCTTCAATATTTCCATGTTCTCTAATTCTAAGACAGTAGGCCAGTGTTTATGCCCCCTCCCCTCACAATATTCGAAGGTTTTTTTTTCAATCTGGGCCTGGGGGGGGGGGGGGGGGAGGGGGGTTCTCAGAAAATACAGGTCACTGGATATTTGGTAGTACCATGCATACCTCCGAACGAAAATCCCCACCCAAAATTGGCCGTTGTTAACAAATAGGAATGGGTTTGTGTGTGCTGAGGGGTTAGGGTCTCCCTCTTGGCCCAAATTTGTCACCCTGACTCCCTCCCTCCAATCGCGGCATGCAAACATTCTAGAAAATTACACTGTATAGCTAGGCAGTGGGTAGGCCTACATGAGTGAATGCTACCGCATGCGATACCGTTCCTGCTTCCATACCATAGCTACATGACTGTAGCGGGAAACGGCAAATCCTTCAACGGCAATATTTTTTGCTCTGTGAAGGTTTCTCCGGGAAAAATTGTATTTGTGAGAATATAAATATATAATTAAAAAATGATAAATCTCAATGGCTGTACTAATTCCCACAAGGTAGCCAGCAGTAGGCTCTAAGCTACGGAACTTGCTATCATTTGTAAAGGGACACACTTCGCCTAGATCAGGAAAAGTGATGACTAACTGAAGACACTTGCGAATACAGCTTCAATCGTTTGTGAAATGTGAAACCAATCTACATGCCTGTTTCATTATTTGATGATTTTCAAATGTTTTCAGATTTCAGTTTTTAACGTTATTTTACAGTGAATTGGTCCCATTCTACATGGTTAACATGGAATGTGTGTATGCACCAGTTCTGCAATATCATGTCGATCACAAATTATCGATGTAGTGAACACAAAAATAGTGTTTTCCTGCACGTGTTCCGATGTGCTGACACACACAATGATATGAGGTTGCATACATTGTGCCTGGCATACCAAGATCGTGACTGATTGAAATTGGTCAGAAAACAATTGTCATGATCGGTGCATGCCTTGTAGTGTGTGTTTACGCTCCTGTGAGGAAAGTCACATCTTTCAGTCAACGCAAACAAAGTATACAAAATTTCGCGGAAATGGTGTTGTAGTTTCGCAACATGGATTGATATCGGATACGCGGATTTGGCACGAAATTTCTTGGACTTTTCACAGAGATTTCATATTAATGTGAACAAAGCAATTCAGCAAATAGGACTTCATGATTTCCAATTTTTGAATGGCTAATTTAGTGTTTTTTTTGAGAGACCCTTCAGCACTGGAGGGGCGATTTTACATATTATTTGTTTTTATATTCCGCCCTCGTATATTTTTTCAGAGGGCGATTCTGGGAAATTTGGGGGGCGAATACGCCCCGTCCCCCCGCTTATTTCCGACACCCTGGATTGATCCCAATCTTATTGTTACCAAGACCTAAACCTGTAACCCCCAACCCTCAATAACCCTAACCCCATCCCTAATCCCTACACTAATCCATACATCCAGGTACACATGTGTTGACATGCAATCATGCCCTTAATTAAATAGGGCCGACATTGAAATTTAATTTTAACATGGCAAGTCTAACATAACATAAGTTTTCAAATAGCCACAAATGACACAGAGGTGTAAGGGAATTGCTGATTTTCTCTCAAGTCACTTCAATTCACATGCCAAAAAAACGAATTCATCAAGACATTTTTGTTGGCAACTTTTGTTAAGTTTCGCCGGCAGATTGCCCATTTCACTGCAGTGATTGACTCAAGATAACTCTTATCATTCTTAAGTTGCTGAGCTGTGAAATAGGAACATTATGTTCGAAATTGCAAAGATAAAATATTTATTACTTTCCTGCTCAATGGAATAATCCTATGTAAAATACAATATCGCATTGTCCGAATCATGATACTGACCGACTCATGATATGACAAATAATACATGAACAACTTTGAACAGTTGTCAAGGAAGGTTGTCCCATTGAGTCAGTACTGGGCCTTAGCTCCTGTTTTTCACCGAGTGACATTGTTGGAGGACTCAAGGACGGTTTTTCTCGGCCTCAGAGGGACTCGGCCTCGTAGTTTGTCCTGGGTTTTGGGTTGAGGCCGGACATTATTTTTTGCTATCAAAAGGAGGATTAAAAAAAAAATATATATACTTTTAGTCAATATAGGACGGCTCTGGATGTTTGAATGAGCGCGAAAACTGGACAACGGGTAATCGGTATACCCAAAAGACTGACGATAAAATGTAGTTGGCGCTGCACGCGGTCCCGTTAAATAGGGATGGGGCGCTCTCTGCACCATCCCTCTCGCGGAGGAAATGTGCTGTTGAATCATTTTGAGCAACTTCCACGGTTATGCGGTAGAAATTACATGATGACAGTTTTCACATTGTGTGTATGTATGTAAGTGTGTTTGTGTGTGTGTGTGTGACACCTGGCGTGTAAACACGTAACTCGACCCCAACTTGTGGATCTTTCAACTGGTATGTGGGTTCCCCATAATGGGACCATGATCCTAAGTTTTGGGGGCAAGTCAAAGGTCATCTGAGGCAACAGCCTAGGTATATGGTGTTCATCTGCATTAAGTTGTTGGTAAATTTGATGAGAAGTATAACCTCCAAGTATTCAACATTTACAACTGCTTTTTACATAATACCTTCAGGAATAAATTGTTGCATATTCAACTTGGGTTGTTCAATCCCCATTTAGGGTAATGTAACCCTTTTGTCTTCCATATTAGTAAATCATTATGGACTAGCTGTAACCATGTGGAAGACAAAACAAAATTATTCATGTATTTGAACACTAGTAATTTGAAAATTTATGCTGTAATATTTATTGCCCGGCCTCGGAAGGTGTGGCCTCGGCCTCGAGGGTGCGGCCTCAGCCTCGAAGGGTGCGGCTTCAGCCTCGGCCTTGGATGCAGTGGCCTCGACTACAACACTGCCTAGTGATGTCAGTACTTGCTGCATCACACAGTTCGATACTACAATTCGATAATAGTGTGTTCAGAAAATAACACATATGCACTGGGACACACTGTTGGCCACAGCAACAAGGTTTTACGCGATCATAGCGATTTCGCTAAGATTGAGTTTTGATGTTTGCACAAGGAATTAACAGAACCAGACCAATTTTCAGCAATGAAAAAAAGAAACAAAATCGATGCGGCTGCAAGAAACAGTGCAGTGGGGACGATCAGTAGTTTTTGTTTCTTCGCTCGGCCTTAAGGTTAGGGGTCTGGTATAAGTGTTGAGCATTATTAGGATAAGGTTTGGGGTTTGTCTAGCAATTTTCTAGACAGTATGTTAGAATTAGGGTGTAATCTGATGACAGTATCCAGTATTCAGGAGTAGGGCCTAGTTTCACCCAGGGCTTAATTCACCAAAACCCAGACGAGTAGCACTGCATGCTAACCATTCCTCAGTTTTATTAGGACTGGCAACACATTGAGTAGCAGCTGATTGATCAAGTAGCAAATAATAACATTAACTTACCTGAAAACGAAGTCATTCAACCACTCTAGCACTCCAGCCTAGCTGCTACGGCTGGTATCCCGACAAGTCATATTCAAATCAGGTCCAGTTATTTTGGGAGATCCATTTTTAACGGTACAAGTTTTGCATGAGAAAGTAGCAAAAAAATGGTTCATGTGTTCCTGATTGTTTACACTAAGGTCAATCAAAAAAACAAGAAAACATGTATCTTGTGTAGTAAATCTGGAATGCTTGGTCTAATAACTTCCCTCAAATCATAGTCCAATTGCCTCCCAACGTGGCACAGTGGCACACAGGTCAGCGATGAAGAAATCTTTGATAAGTGTGAGTGCCAATGTGGGCATCACCACAGGATTGGGGCCTGCTTATTCACTCAATCTGTTAGTCAAATGCATTCAGGTATATTTTGTTTTGGCTGGTTGGTACAGCTGCCGACGCAATTTCCCAATCTCATTCAGTCGATCTCTTCGTATTCTTCTCCCAAATTAATGAAGTCGGGCCAAGATGGGTAGCCACAAGTACATGTCGGAGCTATGGAAGAAGAAGCAGTGCGACGTGATGCGGTTCCTCCGCAGGATCCGGACCTGGCACTTCAGGCAGCTCTCCGCGGTCCATCGGGCCTCAAAGCCGACACCGCCCTGACAAGGCCAAGGCCCTCGGTACAGAGCAAGCAGGTGAGGCTCAGTTTGTCTCAACTTTCTCAGTAATTCACCAGTTGACTGTAATTCATGCTGAATAAAGGGTAATTCATGCTTAACCAGTACTGTTAGGACAGGGTAGGTAATTTTTGGCTTAGGAAGACTGTTACTCATCTCTTATATATATATATATAGAGAGAGAGAGAGAAAAACAAAAGGCACTGTTCAGTGTGCGTCACACAGATCTAATTTTGAAAGTCATTTGCATATGACAGATTGTATTTGGTTATGGTTGAAGTGTAGATAAACAGTATGGATTATCTTCCCCCTCCCCCCCTCCCAAAAAAAGCTGTTTAACAGCACTTGGCAACTCCTGATGGAAGGTGAGAGAAAACTGTTGGTTGCACATGCATAGATTTTTTTTTTTGAGCAGAGGGCGTCGGTCATATGGTGATATGTTTTGAGCCCCTGCATGCATGCAGTGTACTCCATATTACACTCTGTATTGGTACACTATGTGTAAATCGTAACAAAAAAATTGTACCATGTTCATGCAATAGATTGGATAGAAAAGGAAACATGGGGTTTTCAAGTGGTGATCCGCTGGATGTTAAGTTCACTGGAGGTTATTCAACGTCGGGTTATGGGGATCTCCAAAGTTGGCAGGATTGTGGTGCACGATGTATTCAGCAGATCTTTTTTCCACCACTATTGCTGCCTATGACACCCCTGAATGGCGTGCCGCAAATGCCTATCTGGTTTTCGTATGCGTCTCTCATTGTAATTTCTCTGCCCCGTCAGGTGTGTGCATCTACCGTGTGAGGCTGCGCCGCGGCGGCGCAAGAGGCCCGTCCCCAAAGGTGCTACCTATGGTAAGCCCACCAAACCAGGGTGTGAACCAACTCAAGTTCCAGCGTAGCCTCCAGAGCGTTGCTGAGGTGAGTGTTACTCTAATAGTCTGCTGTTACAATTCGAAATATGGACATCTATTTTCTGAAAATGAAGAGAGGGTTTGCAGCTAGCTAGCAAACAGTGCAGTGTCAAAGCAGCACTCTTAGCATCCTGGGCCTTCAATCTTCTGCCGTCGAGTACTTGATGGGAAAACAAACAAAAACACACTTCCATTAGTAATTGACATACCCATCAGTCAGTTCAATAGTTGAAGCCGGGGTATTGGTACTAAATATATACAATTCTAAATGCCATTGCTGCTAGCATCGTAACAAAAATTCTATGTGTTGATGCCATAATAATGAAGGCATCGAGGAAAGGATATGTCTTAAACAAGTCAATCTGTAGCGGATTATCTTTAACAATCAATTTTAGCTGCGATAGGTTATATAGCGGCCCTACTTGATGATTTGCTCATTGGACTGAAAAATTGTGGGGGGGGGACCTACACTATAGCATAAATAGTGATATCTGGGTCAGCACTCTTCCTGGGCCTGGAATAGGGTTGATCCTCTTCTCGGCAAGTATATCATAAAAAACAACTGGTTCATTTAGCCAATTCCATCTGCACAATTTTGTTCTTGAGCATGAATGACGGCAACTGAATCGTGAATTCACTGCCCTTTACAGGAACGTGCCGGCAGGCGGTGCGGCGCCCTCAGGGTTCCTGAACAGCTACTGGATCGCCGAGGACTCACTACAAGTACTTCGAGGTGATCATGGTGGACCCCTTCCACAGCCATCCGGAGGACCCCAGACATGCAATGGATCTGTCGGGCGGTGATGATGAAGCACCGTTAGATGAGAGGTCTCACCTCTGCAGGTAAGATTCTTCCTCAGGGTGATCAGCAAACCTTCCCCTTCACCCCCTCCCCCCAGGGCAGGAATTGTGCGAGATCTCAGGGCTATTAGCCCTCGCTACCTCTGGGATAGCCCCCCAAATTTGGAGCAGCGAGGGCTCTTTTTCCCCATATAGTTGGTGTATGGAAGATGCTTTTGAAGACAAAATTTATGCCCATCTGCCAAGAAAGAACCTTTGCAAGTCAAATATTAATTTCCGCCCTGCCTCCCCCATATAAATCTTGGCTGGATCGGACATTCATAGCCGAATTGAGTGTTTCAAACCCACCATTGAGGGGCGGCATCAAAAGGGTCCACCTTTATCCTAGCATTCAAGAGTCGGATCATAGAGGGGATTCTAACAGTCATAGATCGCAGAGTTGCCAGTGAGGCAATTCAGTCAGTCTCTATCTAGCATGCATTCGGCAGACATGGAACATGTCTTTATGGTTGTGATAGGACGTTCCTCTAGTCGTATTGGGAGGGGTTCCAGCAGTGTGGCTGTTACTGTTCACCAGTTTATTTAAACAAATGGGAAAGGCCTCGCATTTGTGACATTCACTATTCAGGTTTAATCGCATTCACTGCAAGAATTTGATGTCGTGGTTTCTGTGGTGTATCTGAGAATGTCTTAATAATAATAATAGACATTTAGAACGCTGTTCACAGAAGCATCACAGCGTGTACAAAAGCAAAATCAATACAGATGGGTTTTGAGCAACCTCTTAAAAATTGACAGTGATGCCGCGGAACGCACATCACGAGGAAGCTTATTCCACTCGTTGACAGAGTAGTAGTTAAATCGCCTATCGCCGAGAGCATATCTACTAGGGTTTGGAATCACCAAACGGTTACGATCATGCGATGGACCTTAAAGTACGTCCTGGGTCGTACCTTTGCAGATGGCAAATTAAGTAAGAGGGCGCTAGACTGTTTAGACACTTGTATACAAAAACCAGATTCTTAAAAACAATACGCTTGGGAATCGACAACCAGTGAAGTTCAATTATAAAGGGGGTTGCACTCACTCGCCTGCTTGCTTTAAAAATGTCTTGGCTTACATTAGGCTCCCTTGTCCAGATCTGGCACTGCTTGGTTGTAGTGTTATCCAGGCTTCCACTGCCTCTCTCCAGTCTTTGGCAATGTGACCAGATTGGGATTGACGCTTGAATCTGTATATATACCGAGTGGTCAGCACAGGTCGGCCGAGCCTCCGTCACCACTCGGGGAAATCAGTGTTCGAGTTTCAGTAGGGTCGTACAAAAAGATGGTAACCCCCTACAACATTGAGGCACATATTACTATTCCATTATATGGCTGTCTTGTGTCCCCTGATCACGGGGAAGAAAAAACGATTGTCTAGTGCCCCTCAAATTGATTGCTAGGCGACTAATACATAACCCTTTCACTGGACCTCCATGTTGTGAGTATGCATCTCCCCCCTAAAATAGTTTCAGGTGTAGGCCAGATTCTCCTCATAGCGCTACCATCACAGCTTTTTTTCCAATCTGTTATCACTCTGACTAAAAAAAAACTATAATGATTCATCCAGCATTTTGAACTAGTGCCGGACACTTGTGTACAATTTGGGAGTACTGTAGAAACATGTATGTTGCCTTAGTTTTTGTGTACAACTGAAACTGCTATGCACTTTCACGTTCCAAAGGTTGTGTAGCATCTTTCTCATTTGAGGAGGCATCTCGCGCTCCTACACCAGCTATTTCCGATGCGGTTTCATTCATGTTTCGTATTCTGTTACATTGATTATTATAGGGACAAATTTGTTCGGTTTATGCGGTCGGAATGTGTGAATTTTTGTCAGGGAGTTCTGGAAAAAAATTCCTGCACATTGTCCCCCTGCAACATCAAACTGTCAGTGTACCCTACCGTTGACACCATATCATTAATCTTCATAAACTGTAAACTGTGGACAGGCTTATTCAAACCTGGAGTGTATGTGTACTTCCGTTTTCTTACGTTTTCCCAGCAAGAAGAGTCGGGTCTTGGAGGCATCGCTACTCGTTGACCTCGAGGCTCCAGGCGTGCTGCGTGGAGGAGACGACAGGCCATCAGGCTCAGGAGATACCGCTATGCTGATTATCATGGGTACATGAAATACTTCTCTGTTGACAGAATCGTGTCCAAAAAAAGAGTAATAAAAAGAGAAATGTGTGAACAAATGTTCGTTTTGTCAGTCCTCTTTGTGTCGTTACTCAACAAGTCATTTTCTGGTTAGAGCTACCTGACGATGAGCTAGAGCCACGACCGAGCCCCCCTCCTACTGTTTTTTTTGTTTCGCCTAATGAAATTCATGAAAGACTTCTGGGTCACTATGTCGTGTGTGTGTCGCCCTTCTCGTTAGCATGATTTTTCTCACAAACCGGAGGCCTATTATGACGAAAATTTGTGTGTACACCCGGGTTGGTTACACGATCTGATCAGATAGTGGGCAGCAAACTCATTATGAAATTAGCTTTTTTTATGGATTTATGTTTAGCTCGTTAAGCCAGATTACGCAAAGAAAAAAAAGAGCAAATTAAAAACCGTATGTGCTAACAGTGATGTAGTTGGCATTAGGACCTGGGATGACAGGTAGATTACTATTAGATTATCACTTGAAATATGCTAATTATGTGGGCTAATTTGAAAAATTAATGGAATTTTTCAAGTTTTGTCAGATTTTTCAGAAACTTGGTGGATGTGGATACCATGGGTCCCGAGAAATTTAAAAGTGAGTCGAGGTCTTATGTTTCTAATTTGCATATTGTATGCATTTTTTGAAAACTTGGTAATTGATCCCACTTTGGATCCTGATCATTTTGAGGTACAGCTGGGGTCACTAGAGGTCATTGTATGTGCCTAATGTGCATAAGATATTCCAATTTCCAACTTGGTAAGAAGTTCGCCAAACTCAGTAGGTATGGTCACTTAACATTTTCTGATCTTAACATTTTTTGATGTTCTGAATTTGATTGAATTCCATCATATAATGCTCTTTAGACTAAACCGTGCGGAACGAGTAAACATAGCTCCTGGACAATTTCACTGCTGTATAAGCCTGCCCGCAAGCAAACCCTCTCTTCCCCAACCAATTGTTTAGGTGGATTAGACGTACAAAATCCTGCAACATTTTCTTCCTCTCTTCCCTCGACAGCCCACAGTACTTTATAGGGCTTGCAGGTTCAAGAGCTAAGCCCATCAATCTGTCATCAACTATGTTTGTTTATCCAAGCCTGGTACTTGGAAATGGTCCGTGACTGTGTGCTATTATATGTCAGTTATATGTCAAAAGTTGGGCAATTGATAAATGACCAAATGTGGAGTTTCCCAAGATATATTTTGAGGAAATCCTTGATGCTGCGTGGGGATAGTTTGTTGGGTGTGGTGAAGGCTGGGGGGGGGGGTGATGGGGGGAGGGGGGAGGGTAGGGGAGGTTGATTGCTGCCTGGCAGGGGGGTGGGGGGGGGGCTGTCGGCTGCTTAGAATTAAAGGCATGAATAATGAGGAAGGAATTTTGATTCAAAAGGCAAAGAAGCCAGGGATGCTAAGGGGATTGAAAATATTTCAAGTTGGATTTTGGGTCAAAAAGAAGTGAGTTGGACTGAGACGATGATAAAACTTCATTCAAATTTGGGTATTAGGTATTTATGAGCGAAGGTGGGAGGGAGGGCATGACAGTAGAAAAAACATTAAGGGACGTGGGCCATTAAGAGAGTAAACTATGGTGTTTTTTTAAGGAAATTTTATGTGTTACATGTGCAAATATGTGCTGTTGCTTCAACATGCAATGGCCTGACATGAAGAGTGGTTGTTTGTGTAGTAATTAATAGAAACCACTGTGTAGCTTTCTTAGGAGAGTGCAAGCACCCTATTGTTTTGGTACAGACCAGCAGTCATTTTGAGGAACAAATGGGTGAATTGATATTGCAGGCAATTTTGGCTTTGTGAGAAAGAGCGTACTAACATGACCTCGCCTGGATGAATGGAGGGAGCTCATTGTGTTGATATTTGGGTTTCCCAATTGAGTACACAATCCCTATTGTTTTGGGTCAGGTCAAAGGTCATTGAGGGTCACAGTAGAAGTCGACATCTGGAAATCTTGTGAAGAGGAGAGGATAAGTGTTTTTGGTGCAGACCAGTGGTCCATTTGGGGGAAAAAGAGGGATTGTGAAGTGATATTTTGGGCAATTGTAGCTTGTGTGAGGGGTAACCCAACTCCAATTGGATGCAGAAGATCATATTGGTATGTGGAGTTCCTTCATAATGAGTACACGCTCCCTATCGTGCTGTGGTGTCAAGTCAAAAGTCATAACTCAAAAATTTGTGAAGATGGATAGGTCCAGAATGTTTGGTCCACTCAGCGACATTTGGTGAGTAGCTTTATTATGAGGAGGAACGAGAACCCTATGGGTTCTGGTGCAGACCAGGGGTCCATTGGGGAAAAAAAGTGGAAATAATGAAAAAGTATTTTTTGGCAATTTAGCGCGGAAGAGCATAACTCGAACTCACTCAGATGATTGCAGCTTCAATTGGTATGGGGTGCCTAATGAGTACCCGATCCCTATTGTTTTGTGCAGTCTGAAAATCCCTTGTGAAGAGGATGGAGTCCAGGCCCAAGACCTTACTGTTTGTGTGCCAGACCCGCAGGCATTTTCGACCCCATAATGAGACTCGATCCTATTGCTTTGGGGTCCAGTCAAAGGTAATATGCGGGGGTCATTAGAGGTCATGTCTGAAAATCTTTTAACACGGGGGACTGGTCTGATCAGGTTGGAAATAGGTTACGCCGCTTTCTTATGGGAGTACAATACCAATTGACTGTTGGAGTAAACTGCGGAGTATTTTTAGGGGAATTTTTTAATATTCCTACACTGATACAATTTGGACTTGGTTACACAAGCCTGCTTGGTATGTGGGTACATGATATGTGGGTACATGTCCCATGTTTTGGGATCAGGTCCAGCGGTCATCTTGCATCAGGAGAGGTCAAAATCTGATGCTATGCTATTCCTTGCTTGAAGTATCTATAAGTAATTCCGCAGATATTATCAGTCGGTAATCCACAGATTTCCTGGGAGGGCACGGTCATAGGTAATCGAGGTTAACAACTCATGGGTATTCGACCTACTCTGAATCTGAAGTTCATTGATGCTTGTAGCTGCTGACATTGCCATAAAGAAGGTAATTAGTAGCCTATTTCATGTTAATTCATTGATAGGTTTAGCATGTGCTATGGCGTTTGATTATGGTACAAAGGTTACAGGTAGTAGTATATGAAGCTAATAAGATTCTCAATAGAGATTATGCTATTAAATTAAGTTGTCTAGTTCGCATAATTTATACAGGTTTTTTGTCCACTTTCTTGAAAGAAGCTCAGGAAGATGACTTAGCAAAATTTGAATTTTGTAATTAAATTTTGTAATGAAATTTTATGTCGATCGTGGTTGGGTGAATACGATTGATTAACCTTTTGGGCCACGAAAGTCAAAAATTAAATTTAATGTTTAGACTTGTTAGCAATATTTAAGATTGAACCGAGGTGCTATGTTTGTTGACACAAGTCGGAAGGTTTAGATTAAAATGTAATGAACGGATTAGATCTTTCAGTATGAAGTGGTTGGATTTAATGTAACCTGGTTATTTATGGTCAACCTTACAGCTCTGAACTTTTTTTAAACGTCGATTTACAGGATCGCTGGAGGTCATTCAAATGGTCTAATGCATTTAATTTAAAAATTTGCCAGGATTTTCATGAAACTTTGGGTATGGCTCACCGTTGACATTTTTACTGCGGGTAAGCAGCTCTAAAGTTATTTTTCTCCGTCCATTCGTTTGTTCTTCCTTTGTGTTTGAACTTTGTCACGTTCATTGAAAAATAACTGATAACCGTTCTGGGCTCAGGTTAAAATTGGTGGGTGGATGTAGCACGCCACTGGCTAGGCCGAGTGACGGTTTTGTTTGTATAGGTGATTAGATGAAATTAAATCCAATTAAGTACCACATATAGCCTTCCCACAACCTTTCCCATTGAGCTCTGGATTGAATTGAACAAATAATAAACGTGGAATGGTGAAGAAAATGCAGTATTCACAAGAGAGGAATTGCAGCTACCAAGACGTTTTCAACTTGCGCTTGTAACTAGATGGAGGTCACTCAGGGTGTCTGCTTTGAGAGTTTATTCCAAATTCAAAGCTTGGTTTGATTCTCGTGAAACTTGTTGGAATATGTTCTACCTTCCGTCCCTAAAAGTATCGAGTGTGTTGGTCCACTATTGGTCCTGCAATTTTAAATTGAGAAACATGGGTCAATAGAAGCTTAGTAGTGTATCTAATTTGGCATAATTCAGATTTTTTCCCCACCTTTCCACAGAACTTTTACTCCTTTGGTAGACATGGTCAATAATCAGTCCTCATGAAATTAAAATTGGTCACTGATTAGTATGCCGTTTTCTGTTAAATGCTAATACCAGAACTGAAAGCAACACATGGAATGACAGTGTTTTTCCCATCAGTCACCATGCAAACAATTATCGCGCAACCAGACAAAACACTGGGGGCGATTGCCTCGGTTTATGAAAGTGGTGAATATGGTCTGCCTCCAGTCCCTGAATTGTTTACAAAGATTCAGACCGAGTAGTACCGTCAATTCTTCATCAGGCACGCGAGGTAGATCGGCGTGGAGACAGCCAGAGGTTAGGGTGATTAATTTGATTGCTAGGGCTGGAAGCCATATAGGCTGGATGAGCATTGTGACAACTGGCCTTCTCTTTTTGACTAGTGCTCAGTCTCAACTTTCAATCTCATCCTAGTCCCCATCCAACAGCCTGAACCATAACATATCAAGAACAAAGTGGGTTCACAAGCAGCCGCATATGCTATATAGCAATAATGAGTAATGCACTCACAAAAACAGAAAATGCCAAGTAGTATTTTGATATTACATGCCAGTATATCTGAACCAATTAAAATGTGATCGGAGCTTGTACAAGTAGTGTATGCCCAATTTCTCAAAACAGGAGACATACTAGGGCTTGCTTGTTAAATTACCAAGTCCTTTCCTCCCTGGAATGAAATTGAACAGAAACGAATTGTAATTTAGCAACACGCCTGGCATATTCTTTAGCCATGAACTCTGAGCACTTCTCAGGTTTACTGATTGTTGAAGGCACACAGATAGCGTGTTTTACCCTAGGCTTTACTATCAAAAAATTTTACAAATGCAGCTTGTAAGATGATGTGGGGCATTGCCTCTAGCCCATCTCAATAATCAGTCATAGAACACTGTCAAATTTGATGAGGACCAGGACATCTTCCTCACATTTGATGAGGACCAGGACATATTCCTCATTGGATGAGGACCAGGAATCTTCCAGTGTCTCTGTAATAAGTGTCCATGTTGCTACACCATTGGTACGTCATGGTTGAAATACATTTCCGGTTAATGCCCAATTCTTGACCGATCAAGAGCTCATGCAACACTCTGATCCGTTCCATACAGACATTACCTGCAACTACTCGTATCAATACATATACCCTGACACAGTGGTTCCAACCTTTTCATCCCATTTCCCCTTTGCCTCTGGCGATAACAACTTCCCTATCCACTGTGTGTTGATAACGGATTACCACAACAGGAAAATTCCATGTGCGGGTCCACTGTATGCCAAAACTATGACAGTACAATCTGCCACTCCAACAACCCCCCCCCCCCCTTGGATTTAAACAGAAAGTGGGCATATCTTGAAAAGTCCTTGAAAAATTTCCCCCTGGTTAGGAACCCATGCCCTAACGCTATTATGCACTTGTCAAAAATTGCATCGAACGTCCTCCACATACATGTGACCCAGTTGTAAAATACGAGAGAACTTACATGTGGCGTCAGTTTCCCTGACTGCTCAGTCACAAAGCTGACTGGAGCTGGATCACTTCTGGATAATGTTAAAAAAACAGTTCCTACCAAGTGGACTTTTACGCAATTGTGAGCCCTCTGACGAGGGGTGACATCGTACAAAAAGTTCCATCAGTCTTTGAAAACTATCCGAGAAAATAGAAAATATGTACATCAGTGATATGAAGATGGATGCCAGTTCGTACCTCGTCACAAGAAGAACTCAGCACTCAAATTATTTCTATTTATGAGAAAATAGTGATCAATCCACAATTTTCTCGGGAAAATGGGCCGGCCATACTATGTGTATTCGTTTTGTCACAGGGACCTTATTCAACGAAATTAACAAATTTTGACCTAATTAGTAAGACCTATCGTTTCAACCGATTTTTTTCAATTTAGTATGTGTATCAGTATGAGTAGGTCGTGGCTGGAATGGAGCGAAATGACATAAGGCTTTAACACTGCATAGTGTCACATTTAATACATCTCCAGTGATGTCCCCATTTCTACACCATAACGCCAAATATCACTTTGTTCCAGGGTTATGGCATGTCGAATTGAATATGACAGTTACATATTTTTTGGCTGGACTTGCCCTTACACCCTAAGGGCATGCTCATAAACAACTTAGGGCTTCACATTCTGGGGAATGATTTCAAGCATTCAAAATGAAGAAATGGCCATATTATAGCAATTTTGATAAAGGTTAACAAATCTAACACAGTATGAATGAGGAATAATTACAGTACACCAACAATATGGAACAATGAGCGATTTAAACAATCCAGGGTTGTTACCATCCAGTAGATATCCCATGACTGTTCAAAGTTCCATTCAGCCTTTATATATTCGGCCAAAGAGCATCAATGGTATTGAAAATGATTGTCATCGTTCAATATCTCCTCTACAGAAAGAGAACTTCAGTCAAGATTAAGCACTCAAATCATTTCTTTCCTTGGAGAAAATGTGTGTGTTCAGACCATGAACCGTGCATTCTCAAAGGAGCTGGCCGGGTGCAACGATGTAAATGTTTTCCCCCACAGGGATCTAGTCCCATGACATGACCAATTTTGACCTAATACCATACGTGCATAGGCCTACGCTGTGACGTTTTCATACGTCCGTGTGTTATTTCTCTCTGGTGGCATTACAATGAGAGTGGGTGTTGGCGGCGCTATTATAAGCAATTTGGAATAAAGGTTAACAAATCTACCCAGTATGAATGAGATCCTTCCAGTACACCAACATATGGAACAATGAGCATTCTTTTTACAATCGGTGATTGTACCATCCATTAGATATCCCATGCTATTCAAAGTCCATTCAGCCTTTTGGAATATTCGACAAAATAGGCATCAATGATATTGAAAATGATTGTCATCTTTTCCAATTCTCCTCTACAAAAGGGAACTCAGTCAAGATTTTAAAAACACTCCAAATCATTTCATATTCTTGGAGAAAATGTGTGTTCAGACGTGAAACTGAATTCTCAAGGAGATGGCCGGGTTTTTGAACGAATGTAATGTTTTCCCCCCCACAGGATCTATCCCATGAAATTACCAATTTTGACCTAATAAGCCTACGTGCATAGGCCTACGCTGTGACGTTGTCATAGTCTGTGTGTTATTTTCAATATTATCGTAATTTGCCAGTACGTGGTCGGAAACATAGTCGGCTGTGAGGGGTTCTGACCCTAAAATTTGGGGGAAAACTTGTGCTATAGTTCAATCTTTTTGTAAGTTAGTCGCGCTTCCTAACTTTGAGGAGTGAAGCGATTTATCGCGCCATGGCTCGCTTACGAAATTATTCTTGTCATCGGACATTTTAAGTTCTATACACTCCACATTCTTTTATGCTTGATCATCACTTTAAGGCGCCTGCATATGTTACAGTTAACGCATTGCTGTACGCCGATTTTGGCAGTGAATAGCAACGTAAATTGAACTTCATCCATGGTGGGTGGGTGGGTTGAGTAGTTGTGTTCACAGCCAAAGTGTCATAACACCTACTGAATCACTCATGCAGTAAGAAATTAACTCCTAGATTACTCGACTGAAACTGATCACCTCGACCTCTCACTGTTGGATTTTCAGAGGCAACATTTTTAGGGATACTGTACCCTTCTCACTGACATTAATGCAGATGATTTCTGTAGAAGTTTTTTTTCCCCTTCTCATTCTATTGTACTTCATAATGTTAAGAAAATAAGAATGGGGCCTGGTGATTATGACGTCTGCGAAGAGAACAAAAATGTTCAATTAGCGAGATTCGACTGAGTCCTACCGACGTGGCACATGTCCTATCTGAGCATATAGTTACTCTGCAATTTGTTTTATTTGCTGACACAATGTTTTAGTGAGAATTGTACGCACCTGAGACCACCTGAGAACTAGGTGATAATGCTATTTTTTTTTCCTCAGGACCATCAACGGCATACCACGAGTCACAATCCCCCCGAATTCAAAGAACTATGGGAGCCGAAAAACGACAAAGCTCCAAGCCTGTTAGATCTGCGGCCAAGTTCTGAAAAGCAAAACGGCGGCATTTGCAAACCCACAAGAAGTTGAAACTCTTACGAACAAACATGGCTCAGCAGAAGATAACACAGTACTAGCATACGTGGTAGAAGATGATGAAGCACCGGTGAGGCAGCAAGTGCTAATAGATCATACCCAGGACCAAACCCCAGCAGGCCACGGGAACAAGAGCCAGCCCGGCAGCAGAGAGGCTAAGATCTACGAGAACGGAGGCAGCAGGGCGGAGAAACGAGCTGCAGATACCATCCAATTGTTGGAGTTGCGCTCCAGCAGGCCGAGGCGATCGGCGACGCCGTCAACGCTTTCGGATTTCATTGCGCCGACGCCAGCACCCAGCCCCCAGTGAGCGTGATGCGACGGAGGAAGGGGTGGAGGGCTCCTGTTAATGGGAGTTGCCGCCTTTCCCTATTTATACAACGGCTCTTTTTACGGGCACCGAATTGCAAAACCTACGAGAACAGACATGGAAGTTGCAGAGGCTCTCGCTGTATCGGACCCCCAAATAAAAGCGGACAAAACTGAGAGGGCACTTACCTGATGGGGAACTTCGCTCATAACCTCAAAGTAATGCGAGGGAAAGGGCCAACTCCTGGTAGCAAGGCGCTCCAAATACGAGGAAGTCGTCGAGGACTTCCTCCCCTGTATCCGCTGTTACGGGTTCTTCGAAAAACCACAGCTCTGGTGGCATTACACCAACTACCAGATACTCCAGGATGTTGCACCGGGCGCAAGCGAGCTACCGGAATGTGAGGACGAAGAAAGAGACGCCACACTCGCCACCAAGTGTAAAATGATGTTGAGTGGGGCCCTCAGGGATACAAACACTCTCTTCGTCTCGGACAATTTCAAACAACTGCGCAGAGAGATTCTCTCCAGATGAGAGATGACCCATTCAAGCAGGTCATTGAAGTAGACGAGCTCATCCTCATGTTTGGCTCTACCCTCCCAGAGAGGCTTGGGAACTTGAGAATGTACGTAATCTCCCAACGCATGAGACAATTGGCAAGGCTGATGTTGTAGTTCACCGAGAAATTCAAGCAAAAATCTTCATGTCTCTCATCGACCCAGGCTATCTTGATGACACGGTCTCCTGCATTCGTGAATTGTGAATTTATGCTGAACACACAAAGTGATATCATGTCTGGATTTCTACATCCCCACGCTTGACCCAGAGGTTACAAAACCTCATATCTTTGCCGATGACTGCTTTCCGCAAAACAAAAATAAGTACATAATCGCATTTCTGCAGAACACAGTCAACACAAAGCTGAAAGAGGTTAACCTGTACTACCCCATGCCTGGCCATAGCAGGAAGCCATGTGACAGGGTTTTCAGACACATTGAAAAGAAGAAGAGGTCTAAGGACAAGGTTTCAAGACCTTCTGAGTGGGTGACCCTTATGAAGGAGACTGATCTCAAGCAACTCTTCAGTGTCGTTTAGATAGAGCATCCACTTACTGATGACATGGTGAGGGATGATTTTCAGTTGTCAAGGTCCGCGACTACAAGGCCGCATGTGATCCAGAATATCTCTGGAATATCCAAGATCAGAGGGTGCATTCTGAAGAGAGGAAAACAACCAGCCAGTCGAAAATTGCATAAATTATGCAAATTAAACACATTAAATGACCTCCAGTGACCCCGACTTCACTTTTAAATTTCTCGGGAACCATGTAGACCACATCCACATCCACCAAGTTTCGTGAGAATCCGACAAACCTGAAAAATTGGCATAAATTAGCACAAGCGCTTCATGCACAGTTAAACGCTGCATGCAGACAACACTGCTTCGTCATACAATATTTGCTGACCAATAGCCAGAGAAATATATATATATTGTTCGTAGTATCTTGTGGAGGTCTGGGGATTAGGGTTGAGTTATTTTCAATCGAAAATGTTAACAAGGAGAAAATGTGAAAATGGAGTGTATCAACACTAGCTTAATTAGGAGCAATTTAGTAGTTAGATTCACCCATTTTTGTAAGTCACGGTTAGAAGTCAAGGATCGCGTTTGAGAACATCGAGAGTTAGACAGTTTCAGCCTAACAAAATCTTGTATAGGTATCAGCCCATTTGAGATTGTTCGGTTCCCACTAGTGGGCAGAACCGACACTGGCTTCACCTTCTATCTGTGCTCACAATATGCATGGCAATCCGGGCAATCCACATTGGGGGGGTTGTTATTGTCTTATTTCTGGCATCTTGGCATTTTACACACATCCTTTTCTTCAGTCTGCGCTGTTTTTATGGTGTTACGTTTACCATCTCATCTTTATTGCCTTGTTGCCCGTATGATTTGCATTGTCAAAGTCGTCTGAACTGGCCTGGAAACTTTCCTTTACAGGATTGTGGACCAATTGCCTTGGTCAGCAGTCGTTTCACCTCCCCCCTGGATAACCAGTGCCGTGGGACTAAAGCTCTGCATATCTTTTTGCCTTTCATTGTCTTAGTTATTTACTTTTTTATTTTGCGCTGATCTCGATCTGCGGCATCAGCACGTTTGTTGTGCTTTTTTTTGTATTCTTTCTTATTTTCATTTTACTGTTCTTGTCTTTGTATTTTTTTAAGTGCTCTGTTCTTATTCTTATTTTTTATTATGCACATCCCTCGTGATCGGGTTGTCGCAGTGAGGAAACAAAGGAGCCACCTATCCCTTACCTCATTTGATAGTCCGTCCGGGAGCCCTTCTACCCACTGCCTCTCGTCACGGTTTTGTCAGGCGACTGTGTGAAACAAGTACCACTGACGTACACACTCATGTCAGGGAAGAGCAAGGACTACCGCAGGGTTCTGAAGGGATTGAATCAAGGCACAGGAGCTGAACTGGGAGTGAAGGAGGTCATGCTAGATTTTGGGCAGTTTGGAAAAAAAAATTAATGGAACCCCTTCGCAGACGGTCTTTCTAATTCAAGAATATTCACAGAGTGGGGAGGAAGCTAGAAGAATATAAAGCACAAATACTGATGGTAGGGAGTATGTAGTGTTCCATTGATTGTAATACCGCATATGAACATGTTAAGCTTTCTGCCTGCTTCCTTGTTATGATGGGCTGGAGTTGGGATGAGCAAGGAAGTGTTGACATTATCAATATGCATGTCCTGACATGCACATGAAGTCAGGACACATAATCACATCGGACCAGTAGCTTAACATCCTGTTGCGGTGGGAGAGTATCAGGAGTTCATCCGAGAGACATCTGACGTGGAATGCCATGTTCGAGAAGGTCAAGATTGAACCAAGCTCGACAGGCCCTTTGAGCCACGCAACAGTATCAACGGAAGAACGGAAACTCGTGTGCGAATACGTCCAAAATAGACGTTAGCAGGAGGACGACCAGGAGGGATGTCTGCAAGTTAGGAATGCCTAGAAGGGGGGGGGGGGGAATGAGAACCACCGCCAGACAACATGTCGGGGGAGCATTGGTTGAGAGATTCCTTACACAGCATCACAGCTGTTCACTTCAGAGCAGGGGATCCTTGGGAGTGAGATGGGAGGGCCCCGTGAATTGTGGGCAACTACAGCACTGGTTCAATCATTCAGAAAAACCTACATGAAGATGCCTAGAAAGGAAGCCATCCAAGTGATCATCTCGATCTTCAAGGCCGATGAAGGGGCTGAACTCATTGCCGGGGGGGCATGAGGAAGATCCTCGCCAAGAAAGGTTCCTCGAACGTGTATAATTTGAGAACGTCAGATAAAAGTCGGATCATGGGTATGGGCATGGCGGCAATGCCATGGGATTACTAAATACCTCCTATGTTTATTTTGCCTGCTGATATGTTTCAAATACGACCTTCTGTAAGAAGCACCACAAGGGTCATGCCATGGCCGGTCATCCAACTGTTGGATCGACTCAGAGATCTCTTTGAATGGCCAGCAGTCCCACATCAACCTGATTCTGTCAGCTTTTGTCATGAGAGTGGGCTCATCTCTTTGTTTCTCCCCCAAAGGCTTCACATTGGTACAACGACTAGAGTCTTGAGGCATCTTTGGACCAATGGAGATGAGGTGAGCAAAGAAGATGCGGGTCTCAGAACCACTTCTGGTGAGAACCGTGCCCCTAAAAACCTCTGGTCTGGCAGTGCAGAATGTTTTTTTTTTTTTTTTTTTTACAGCAAGTGGTTTTTGTAAGGCTGGCAGTTCCCCCCCCACCCCCCAACCTGATGAAGGAAGCAGTGATACCGCAACGTTGCTGCCCTCGCAAGTTTTCAGAGGCGATGATCAGAAAATGCAATACACACCCTGCTCCACCTCCTGAGGCAGAAATGGATGAGACACTCACAGAATTATGATGCTGCTTGCAGAAGGGTTTGACATGCCTCCAAGCCATGGCCATTTGTACAGATGATGGAAAAAGACGGAAGGTATCTGAAGCCATCAACCCCCACTAGGTCGAGCACATGCTCCAAATTAACAGCTACAACAGCACACTTCTGCACCCCCTACCTTCTGGTTCTGGGATCCAATTTGAGAATACTAGTGCATTGCCTCTACACTTCAGCTCCTTCAAGCTTAGCACAGCACTAATCCTGCGACTGAATCAAACCCATCCACCTCAAAAAAAACAAAAGAGTTGAATATTCTAACAGGGACATACAGGGGCTGGGAAGCATTTCTGCTGGGCACCTTCGTTATCCAAGTGCGCCTATTTCCAGGACACATAGAAAGGTTTCTTCCCAAAGCCATATCTGGGAAAATACCCATGAATACCTGGCAGAAAAAGAGAAACAAGAACTGGAGGCGGCTGCGAGGGAATGTAGAGAACGATTGGGCCAATGCAGCGGAAAGAAAGCAATAAAAAAAAAAGGGAGACAAAGAAGAATAACACAACCTTCAAGAAACGGCGCATAGATGATAATATTGCTCATTTTTTTTCCCCCCCCCCACCCCCCCTCCCCCCCCCTTTCCCCTGCAGTGAAATGTATGTGATGGATTCCAGTAACTGGGCTTGACTGGTCACCAGAGATGTATTGTCCTCCAATCATTGTAAACTTGTAAGAACAAAATTGCTTCAGGCAGGAATGATTACTTCTCCAGGAAGTGTCAATTGATTTAAATTCATGTGAAGCTATTCCGAACAGTGGACCGTATTCCAGGAAGAAGTATCCTGCAAGCCTACAGATCATTTTAGTGATGAAGGAACTCGTGAGAGATTTTTCATTTTATTTCTCAAGAAGGTTACATATCTATGTAATTCACTCAGGCTGAGGCTCCATCAGATAATGTCAGTTCTTGTTATCATCTGATTTTCATTCTGTTTATTCCAAAATCATTCAAGTTGGATATTTTACCCAGTGAGCTAGTTAGGAAAGGTTTACCAGAACTGCCCACCCATTATTACCAAGATTGTTAATCCAATTCTTTGTCTAGTTGGAATTCGCCCGGATAACTTGCACATGTTACTCCGGATATGCGAGAAGAGCAACTTGGATAAGAACCCTATCAAGAACCATCGCTATGTGGTCAAATTTGAACTTCATTTTTCAAAGTTGTGAGAAAGCTGTTCTCTCCCAAATAATGGACCAATCTTAACTCGGAAAATTTAGTATCATACAGTCGGCTTATAGGCCTGGCACAGCACAGAGACCGTGCTTCCAATTTAGTGAAAAACTGGATGCACCTGGACAGACCCAGAATGAGAAGACCCGGCCAAGAGATGCATCTAGACCAAGGAGTCAAATTTTCAGATTGATTCGATTGAAGCAGATGTCACTTGTGTAAGAGTATCTCCTTCCCCCCGACGCTAGATGGAAAACATAGGGGGGCGGGGCATCATTTTGTCACAATCCCACAACTAAGTCGTCTCCGTGCATACCCTGGTGGAAAAGCAGCGTTTTTGCACTGATAGAAACCCTCACTAAGCCCTGAGCTAATGCGAAACGTTCCCCTCCCTTCCAGATGCCATGCAAGTCCCGGCTATATCCCCAGGCCCCCACCGCCAGGGGTTAGAACTGACCACTTCAAAAACCTTGCATGCACTACTACCACTGACGCAGAAAGAGATGACTTCGGCCCAGTGGTGAAGCCTAATAATCAAGTTTCTCGGCTTTAGCAGCCTGTTATGACTGACTGGCACTTGAATTTTTGCTGCCAGGGGTCATTCCTATAGGTACGACCACCTTTTGAAAGTTACCAGAACACCTTGATGAAGGACGCCTAGTTACACTATCAAGACCAAAGGTGAAACGATTCTAGTTCAATTTATATAGCTAGGTCCAGAAGTCTGCCATTTCATTGTATTAAACCCCCATCCACGAGAAGGTACATTCAGAGGCTGCTACGGGGGGCGAGGCTGGCGAGCCAGCAAGGAGTCCTGGTAAATGTTATAGGGAAAGCTAAGTATCACTGTAGTGACCGGAGGAGCCAGAGCCAGCCCATACAAAGAAGTCAAGATGCAGAAGGTTCCATCCACTTGCTGAGTCGAATGGACCACAAAAATTTCTAGCCCAACGCTTTAGCACCAAAGCTTATATGAAGGATGATGCTCTGCCCAACCTCCATGTCGACTAAGCAGTCCACCATCTCACCTCGGCCACAACCAGGCTGCTACACAACTTGCCAGAAGCAACCAATCACCCCCCCCCCCCCCTCCCGTTCTACCAACTGCATGCCAGACCCCTACAAACACCTGAAACCACCAGCTCACCTCAGCCAACTGCCTCAGCTCAACCCCCCCTCTCGTCATACCAAAAACTACCAGATCAACTCCCAGGCACGTTTCCCCTTGGCCCCCCAAACAAACTGCCTTATCGTTCTTGAGCATCACCTTTCCCAAAAACAGTTCAGGACCGTCTTACAGAAGGGGGACCTTGAGTGGGTGGCCCAGTGCCGTACGACAGCTCCGGAAAGTTAAGGAATGACTTCAGCCGAAACTAGTTCTCCCAGGCCTTCTTCCTCCCCTTGGGATCCGCACAACTATTTCTGTCAGAAGCTGTTTGTGTAGGCACCCAAGCGGATGTGGAAAATTCTTCAACTGCGCACAAGCAGGGCGCGACTTACACATGGAGGAATCTACCCCAAGATGAGGGAGGTAATCAATACGAGTTCTCGCTATTACCTGCTTGGAGAGTACATCAAATGCGCAGAGTGGTGCAAGTTGCCACAGTGTCCATGGAATTTTGACCTGCTAGACCAGTTGGATCCGGCACACCGAAACCTATTTCCAGCTGTGTTGAGTGTCCGTCTGACAAAGAGTGCCTCCCTAATGAAGCCAAGGTCCACAAAGAACAGCTCCACCCATCTCAGACAGGAAGTCCACAGGGAGGAGTGAGAGAGACATGTGATGGAGTACTTCACCGACTGTGAGCTCCATCGGAGGATCTCCATCCACCGAGAGGTACATTCAAGGTTGTTACGGAGGGGCGAAGGCGGGCAACCAGAGAGGAGTCATTGTAAATATTATAGGGGGGAAGCAGAAGATGTCAGCGATCTGGATCAGGAGCTGGAAATGACTGTGCAGCAGCTAAAGGCTCAGTTCAGCAACACAGGCATGAGGTGTGTTAACGTCTGGCTCCAGCGAAACTGTTGTGTGGGGGTCACTTTGTTGGTCGCAGCAGGCGAAGGCTGGGGATATAATGCAGGTGGTTGTTTGCCGTCTATTAGTCTAAGTTTAGGGTCAGGCATGAAGGCTGAGAGTACCCTATCACTATGTGTTTCAACTACTGCGACATGGCTCATTCACACATTGCCCATCATCTTAGGATTCCTTGCACGTGAGAATCTGAAATTACTGCTGTCCCTATACACAATGAGGGATCTGCAATGAGGAGACTTCTGTTCACAGCTTACTTTGAACAAGAGGACGGGGCACAACACTACTTTGTGCTCGACACAGGCAAGGAGACACTGATTGTATTACCTATTACTCCCATTCTTCTGCACAGACTACATTGGCTGCCAGTGAGAAATGTGTTCAATTTCAAATTTGTTTCTGTGACCCCCCCACACGTATCCAATGCTAAGTAACTAAACTGGATCTTCAAAGAGTCTATTAAGGTTATGATAGTGTCAGATTCTGTGGAAACCTATCAGCTGCTAGATGATGAACCCTATTGAACAACCAACCATATAAAGAAGTATATAGTTTCCTCTATCCAGAGTGTTGGTTGAAAGAGTCTAGATGTAAAAGGCACCGTAACACTAGTCAGGCTCCCCAGAGGTACCTACAATATCACACCTGTGGTATAATGTTTAATGCCAACACCATATTGCGCAACCATATGAAGAAGTATATAGTTTCCTCATCCACCAGTGCTGTTCAAGAGTCTATTGGAGAGTAATCAGCCACCATAACACTAGGCAAGGCTCCAGAAGTACTACAATATACCTATGGTACATGTCCATACCAACACACTATTGCCCACCATATAAAGAAGTATATAGGTTCCCTATCCCACACACCATAACACTAGGCAAGGCTCCAGAAGTACTACAATATATGCCTGTGGTAATGTCCATACCAACACACTATTGCCCACCATATAAAAAAGTATATAGGTTCCCTATCCCACACACCATAACACTAGGCAAGGCTCCAGAAGTACTACAATATACCTATGGTACATGTCCATACCAACACACTATTGCCCACCATATAAAGAAGTATATAGGTTCCCTATCCAACACACCATAACACTAGGCAAGGCTCCAGAAGTACTACAATATATGCCTGTGGTAATGTCCATACCAACACACTATTGCCCACCATATAAAAAAGTATATAGGTTCCCTATCCCACACACCATAACACTAGGCAAGGCTCCAGAAGTACTACAATATATGCCTGTGGTAATGTCCATACCAACACACTATTGCCCACCATATAAAAAAGTATATAGGTTCCCTATCCCACACACCATAACACTAGGCAAGGCTCCTGAAGTACTACAATATATGCCTGTGGTAATGTCCATACCAACACACTATTGCCCACCATATAAAAAAGTATATAGGTTCCCTATCCCACAAGTGTTGGTTTAAGAGTCTATTGAAGGATAGACAGCCACCATAACACTAGGCAGGGCTCCAGAAGTACTACAATATGCCCATGGTATATGTCTATCCAACACACTATCAAAAATCATCACTAAATTCCATCTCCTGTTTAAGGTCTGGAGACTCGGACGCTGATGTCTTGCAGATGCCAAAGAGGAAAGTTACCAGGAAGCATACCCACAGTGTTCCTGATGATGGTGCAAGATTACTCTGCAGTGATGATATGGAGGATCAAAGCGTCGATGGTAAACACAAGCAGCCCAGTCAAACTGAAGGTCAAACGTTCAACAAAAGAGAGGCAAGCAAGGACATGATAAAAGTGCATGTTGGCTACTGCAACATGGCTCATTCATACACTGCCCGTCATCTTAGGATTAAGCACGCTGATGAATCTGAAGTTGCTGCTGTCCTTATGCAAATAAGGGAACTACAACGAGGAGACGTCTGATCAAGCTACTTGTGAACAAGGGGGACAGGGCACGCAACTATAATGTGCTTAGAAACGGGCAAGGGGACACGGATTGCATGTCGAGAGCCACATGAGAAAAAGTTACCCCATGACAACTTGTTCTGTAATGACTGCAATGGGATGTTTCTTGACAAATCTTGTCAGAGTAGTGCAAGGATTTTCTTGCCAATTCCCCAGTATGTCGGTGACAATTTCTGGCCACTGCTGTGTCAAATGCAGCCGGATGAGATGACAGAAGCTATGAAGAAGGATCAGCTGATCTTGAAGTTTGGAAGGCAGCTCTTCCCCAAATACGTGGATTTGAAATGAGAGAGGTCTGTTCAAGCTAATCGTGAACAAGAGGGACAGGGCACACAACTATAATGTGCTAGAAATAGGCAAGGGGACACTGATCGCATGTCGACAGCCACCTGAGAAAAAGTCACTGCATGACTACTTGTTCTGTAATGACTGCAATGGGATGTTTCTTAGGCATGAACTCTGGCGCCATAGCAGGTTCCATGCAGCTTCACGCTTAGGAACTCGTGAGATGAAACAAAACCTTGTCAGAGTAGTGCAAGGTTTTCCGTGCCTATTACCCAGCATGTCGATGACAATTTCTGGCCACTGCTGTGTCAAATGCAGCCGGATGAGATGACAGAAGCTATGAAGAAGGATCAGCTGATCTTGAAGTTTGGAAGGCAGCTCTTCAAGAGATTTGGGAAGAAGAAAGGTCTACAATGCCTCAAATGGGGAGTATATTATTCAAAGGATGCGGGAAACGAGTAGACTTCTCATCGAGGGGAGGAAACGCTAGGACGGACCGTCCATGGAGTAGTTTGTGTTACCTGAAAATTTCAAGCTTGTGGTGGATGCTGTGTGAGAGTGTCGCAGGCTCCAGTGAAGACATGAGACATTCAGGACACCTTCTCTAGTCTTGTGTGGATATAACCTTCTTGCGATCAGCAACATAGCCGTTTGTGAAGCTGCAATGGCAAAGAAACAAAGGTCCAGCAATTCCAAAATGTCTATAGACCATGTGGAACTCTGAGCTGTCTGGCATAGCACTTGCGAATCTGCCAGAAAGGGAGTGGAATGAGGAAGCTGTTTTCCAAGTACACAAGGTTGAACACCTTCCTCAGGACCAAAATTCTGGTGGAAGTTAGTAAGAAGCGCTTTGGGCATTCCAGTACTATGGCCCCAGTCTTTAGAACAGTATGCCGAAAGAAATCAGAAATACCACAACTTTCAGTAATTACAAATCAAACCTAAAGACACCTATTTAATGCTGTTTACTGATGTTGGTTGCCTTTTTGTAAAAACCATTTCATTGCTGACTTTTGTAGCGCCTTGATTTACGTCAGTTAGATTAGATATGAGCAGTTTGAATACAATTCATTATTAATACAACTGCAATGTGTCTTATATGGGTTGACCCGAGAAGGAAAATATGATCGAATTCAGAATATGGCTGCAAGGTTGGTGTCGGAGAACGCTCTAGGAAACGGGCTATGTACTCCTATCTGCAGCTTCATTGGCTGCCAGTTGAGAAATGTGTTATTTTCGAGAATTGTTTTGTGACCAAAACATATCCATGGGGTACCTATAACTAACTGATCGTCAAGCAGCCTATAAGGTATTGATAGTGTCAGCTTTCTGTGGAAACCTATCAGCTGCCAGATGATGAACCCCATTGAACAACCAACCATAAAAAGAAGTATTAGTTCCCCTATCCAGTGTGCGCAGAGTGTTGGTTAGAGAGTATTGTAGATTAAGGCTCATAACACAACACTAGGCGGGCTCCAGAAGTACTACAACATACCTGTGGTACATGTCCATACCAACACACTATTGCCCACCATATAAAAAAGTATATAGGTTCCCTATCCAACACACTATTAGCCACCATATAAAGAAGTATATATAGGTTCCTATCCAACACACCATAACACTAGGCAGGGCTCCAGAAGTACTACAATATGCCCATGGTATATGTCTATACCAACACACTAGTGCCTGCCACATAAAGAAGTATATATAGGTTCCCTATCCAACACACCATAACACTAGGCAGGGCTCCAAAAGTACTACAATATGCCTGGGGTACATGTCTATACCAACACACTATTGCCCACCATATAAAAAAGTATATATAGGTTCCCTATCCAACACACCATAACACTAGGCAGGGCTCCAGAAGTACTACAACATACCTGTGGTACATGTCCATACCAACACACTATTGCCCACCATATAAAAAAGTATATATAGGTTCCCTATCCCACACACCATAACACTAGGCAGGGCTCCAAAAGTACTACAATATGCCTGGGGTACATGTCTATACCAACACACTATTAGCCACCATATAAAGAAATATGTATAGGTTCCCTTTCCAACACACCATAACACTAGGCAAGGCTCCAGAAGTACTACAACATACCTGTGGTACATGTCCATACCAACACACTATTAGCCACCATATAAAGAAGTATATATAGGTTCCTATCCAACACACCATTAGCCACCATATAAAGAAGTATATATAGGTTCCCTATCCAACACACCATAACACTAGGCAGGGCTCCAAAAGTACTACAATCCTGGGGTACATGTCTATACCAACACACTATTAGCCACCATATAAAGAAGTATATATAGGTTCCCTATCCCACACACCATAACACTAGGAGGGCTCCAGAAATACTACAACATACCTGTGGTTCATGTCCATACCAACACACTATTGCCCACCATATAAAAAAGTATATAGGTTCCCTATCCCACAAGTGTTGGTTCAAGGGTCTATAGAAGACTAGACAGCCACCATAACACTAGGCAGGGCTCCAAAGGCAGTGGACGACACCGGTGATGCGATCATTCAGAAGCTTCTTCGGCTGAATGGGGTCCCACATGTGCAAGAGGGGGGACTCCACTGTGCTGGAGGTAGATGAGACTAAGAAAGAGATGGAAGACTTGAGAGCCCAGTTGCTGCAATCACAAAAGGAGGTTCCACGACTCCAACTGTTAGTGAAAGATCTGAGAAGAATTTTGTGCTACAGAATCGTGAGTGTATCATGTTGCCTATCTATATAGCAGTGTTTGCATGGTTTGCACAATATTTTCCTTACAAATCCTCCCAAAATATATTTGTGAGCGAAAGTCTCCTACTTCTCCCACATGCATATCAGCCCAAATGTTCAGGGCGATCCCCATCTCTCAAGAAGGAAGAATCAGAGGGAATTCTCTCACAGATTACTACAGTAGTGAGGACATGCTTATATAGGGCTTGTCAATTTATGACTCTTTTGCTACAGGTTTGATATTGGGTTTCAGGCCTGATTTTAGTAATTTTTCCAAGGATTAGATTTTTCCATAGGATTATGCCACTGCAATTGAATCTAAGTTTGCTGTCCTTATGCATAATAAGGGATCTACAATGAGGAATGAAAACGTCATGTTCAAGCTACTCCTGAAATAAAAAACAAGGGGGACAGGGCACGCAACTATGTGCTTAGAACGGGCAAGGGACACTGATCGCATGTGACAGCCACCTGAGAAAAACATCCACATGACAACTGTTCTGTACTTACTTAGGTAGGTTTCTTGACAAAACCTATCAGGTATGCAAGGTTTTTCTTGCCAACTCCCCAGTATTCTGTGACAATTTCTGGCCACCGCTGGCCAACATACGCCGGAGAGATAACAGAAGCTGTGACGAAGGATCAGCTGTCTGACGTTTGGAAGGCGCTCTTCAGAAGATTTGGAATAGAAAGTTCTACAATGCCTCAAATCGGGGATTATATTAATTCATGCGGTAAACGCGTAGACGTCTCATCGAGGGAGGACTCACAAGAGAGGAGCCTCAACACGATGGTACTCTATGGGGAAAGCAACGCAGGAAAGTCCTTGATCACCAATCCCTTGAGAAACTATCCACGCAATGTCGCCAACGCTCAGCTCAGAACAAGGAAACCGTAACTTCAGTTTCCAAGACCTACCAAAAAAAACGGTGCGATGGTCTCGTATTTTTACGATTACAAGGTGACGGGGGATGACTTTAGACACAATTTAAGAAAATCCTAGGTGGGGAGCCCCCCGATGTTGCCAAAAAATTCTCATCCACACAGGGTGAGAGTTAACCCCATCCCAGTAATGGGATGAGCGTCAACTAGACTACTAATTACGGTGTGGAGCCGTGCGGACAAAGCAGCCCTTCGTAACAGGTTCCTCATGTACCACAAGGAGTTTATATTATAGTAGTGAAACCATGTTTTATAATTAATTTCACAACTAATTAATTCTTTATATTTTTTATTATCTTTCAGTAAAGCCATCCCTCAACCTGGCACGCAGGAAGCACAAGACCTTCATCCCGCGGTCTACTCCGGGTACCTGGCACGGGATCCGCCGGCCTTTTCCTACCTACGCTGCGCCTTATACCAGCGTCGATGCGGGAGCAAGAGAGGCCCGCCGAGTATCTCACCTCAGCGACGAGTTAGACGATGTGTATCGCCAGTTAGAGGTGACTCGCGAGAGAAAGAATCAGCTGAAACTGGAAGCGTCCAAGAAGAAGAACTAGGCCCTCCTGAAATTAGCAACATGACCAGGACCTTCGCGAGATCTGGAACAGCTTACAAGAACCGATAACCACACACTCAGATATCCTCTGCGTTACAATCCGACAAAGACCACCTCCTTTATGATTGGACCATAGTGAAAGAAGGGAATCAATGAAAGAAGAGCCGGATCGTGCCATAGAAAACTGAACAACCACTGGGAGAAGGACTGAACAGGCTAAGTCTGACGGCATTAGCACGACGAATCTATCGCCCGTCAACTCAGCAACATCCGAGTGGTTGTCAAAAGGCCAAAATCGAGAGACCATAACTTGAAGAGGCAGCTGAGGGAGCTATCGTCGCCCGGGCGACTCCCATACAGCCAACGGGTGAAGCCTGAAAAAGACCATCGAGTGGTTGCGTCGCCAATTACCTTCGACTTCTACGCAGAGGGCGCCATCCGGGTTCATCACTGCTCGACGAGGGGGGGTTCCTCAAAACTGGAACGCCCCCGAGTCGCCATACGTGTCTGCCTACATGGAGACGCAGCGAGTAACCCTAGCCATAGCTGTAACCCTAGCCTGGATGATAACCCTAGCCTGGATGATAACCCTAACGAAGAAGAAAAGTCAAGTTCTAACGGATGCCTCGAATAGGGATTATATCCCTCAAAGGATGAGGGAAACAGGAACTTCTCATCGAGGGGAAGAGGGCAGGGACTGACGTCCTGGATGAGTTTGTGTTACCTGAAAATTTCAAGCTTGTGGTGGATGCTGTGTGAAGAGTGTCACAGGCTCCGTAGGAGTGCTGACATTCAGAGACACCTTCACTAGTCTTGGAAGTGTGGATATAACCATTCTTGAAGTGGTGGATACCCTTCTTGCAATTAGCAACATAGCCGTTGTGAAGCTGCAATGGCAAATGACTTGACAAGGTGGCCAGTTGGTCGAGCACTGTCCAAAAGATCTATAAGACCCCTCACTCTGAGCTGTCCAGCACGCACTTGCGATTTGCCGTGGAAGCAAGTGGAATGAGAGAGTTGTTCCTTTAATCCATGATGTTGAACACCTTCCATGGCCAAATTCCTGGTGGAGTACAAGCGCTTCAAGGATATGGCAATTCCAGTACTAGGCCCCAGAGTTTGGAACAGTATGCTGAGCACATCAGAACTACATAACTTCCAGTACCTACAAATCACATCTAAAAACATCATATTTAAATGTTTCTTTGAGACTGTGGTTGCCTTTTATCACTTTTGTTTGCCCTGTTTTTTAGTGCCTTTGATTACGTCCGTAGATACTGGGAGCGTTATAAATAATTTTTAATCAACTTAATGTTCTCTTCTATGGGTTGCCCAGAAGATATGAATCTAATTCAGAGAGAGCATGCTCTCGGGAAAAAACCTATTCGTTAATCCCATGCTGCACAGACTTCATTGCTTCCCTGTTGAGAAATTGTTTATTTTTTTTTCAGAATTTTTGTTCCGGTGACCAACCCTAATCAAAGGTACACTTCATAACTAACTGGATCTGGAACGAATCATAATAAGGCATATATTCAGGTTCTGTGGAAACCGATCATCTGCCAGATAATGAAGAGAACGATGGGGTTGCCAACCCGGATTTATGTAGCTGCCAGGTATTCAATAGGCCGGGAGGGTGCAGGGTCCAATTTGGGATAAGTTTGAATATGTGAAATAGATTGAACCCTATTGAACAACCAACCATAGCATTTTCGAAGAAGTATATAGTTTCCCTATTCACCAGTAATTGGTTCCAGCAAGGGATTCTATTGAAGAATTTCGCACGAACACTATCTCTAGTACTACAATATGCATGTGGTATAGGTCTATATCAACATACTATTGCCTACCACATAAGTATAACATTTCCCTAGTTCCACAATGTTGGTTCAAGGAGTCTATTGAAGGATAGTCAGGCACCATAACACAAGGCAGGGCTCCAAATACTACAATATGCCTGTGGTATATTCTAATCAACACACTATTGCCTACCATCGAAAGAAGTATAGGTTTCCCTCCTCCCACTAGGTTGGTTCGAGAAGTTCTATTGAAGGATAATCAGCCACCATAACACTATTCAGGGCTCCAAATACTGTGTATATTCAACCAACACCTTAACCTACGTCATACAAGAGTATATAGTTTGCTCCATCCCACTATGTTGGTTCAAGAGTCTATTGAAGAATAATCATCAGCCACTATAACGCCGCAGGGCTCCAGAGTATACATATGATGTGGTTTTATGTCTATATACGAACACACTATTACCTATCACCTAGAGAAAGTTTTTATATCGTTCCCCCCGATTTCACAAATGTTGGTTTCAAATGATCTTGAAGGATAATCCAGCACCATAACACTAGGCAGGTGCAACATGCTGTGATACTGTCTATGCCAACACACTATCAAACTCATCACAATCCCATCTCCTGTTTATTTTTCCTTGATACAGTCACTAGATGAGGGAGGGCATTCCCAAATAGTGATTAGCCATCACAATGTGAAAAGAACAAAGATGTGTGCATTGTTGGTTAAGGCTCTGTTTCTACAATGATGTATTGTAGTTCATAAGCCTTTCCTTCCGAATGTGTTTGTGGCTTCCAAAGAGCCTTCGCTGCTGTAGCTTTCATAGCCTGACACTGAAACGTTGGCATTTTTTGGCTTTCCGTACCTCAGCACCATTGAGGAATAACCGGGCCAAAATTTTACAAGTACAAGGAGAGGTGGATGTAACACTTACTTACAACTTCTTCATCACGAAGGAAGAGACAAATGCCCTTGGCAATAGCCACTTCTAGAGCTGTTTTTCATTGCTGTCTAACTTTCTTCTCTTTAGGCTATGTCCTCGAAAGATACAATTTGAGGAAGTCGGCCGACCGCTCTCTGGCACAGTATTTGTCATGGGCACAAGGTTGTCGGAGTTATCTCGAGGTGAAAGTGAGAAGAAGTTGAGCACCAAGCAGGGAGCCCACCAGGATGATGAGAACCCCACCTTGATTCAGGTTGGTTTCATGTGATTGGGTGATTCCTTTATTGGCTGGGTGTCAAAAAATTATTCTGCAAAATTTATGCACCAATAGGTATCTGCACGAGGAGATGTCCGTCAGCGACTCGTGAACAGGGGGACAGGGCACCGCACTATGGTGCATAACGTTCAAGGGGACACTGATCACATGTTCGACAGCCACCTGAGAAAACTTCACCACAGACTACTTTTTCGGTATGACTGCAATTGGAGGTTTCTTGACAAAAACCTTGTCCATAGTAGTGCACGGTTTTTCTCTGCCAATTCTCCAGTAGGCAGTGACAATTTCTGGCCCTGCTGTGCGAAATACAGCCGGATGAGATAACATCAGAAAGAAGGATAGCTGATCGTTTTTGGAAGGTAGTCGTTAAGAAGAAGAAACACATGTCTATTATGGCGCTCGAATGTAGTAATTCGTCAAATGGAAACAGGAAAACTTCTCATCGAAGAGAGGAGCTAGGACTGACGTCCATGGATGAAGTGTTTGTGTTTACCTACAAATTCAAGCTTGCGGATGCTGTGAAGAGTGTCACAGGCTTCAGTGAGGACATGCTGACATTCAGGACACTTTCTCTAGTCTTGTGTAAATATAACTTCTCAGGAGACAGCAACTAAGCTTTGTTTGTGGAGCTGCAATGGCATGACTCAACAAGTCACAAGCAATTCCTAAAAGGTCTATGAAGCCACATGGAACTCTGGACTGCCGGCACTGCACTTGCCAATTGCTTGGAAGCAAATGGAATAAGGAGTTTGTTCCTTATGGTACACAAGGTTGACAAATTCTGGTGGAAGTAAGAAGGGCTTCAAGGATAGGGATTCCAGTACGAAGGTCCCAGATCTTTACCAGCATCCCAATCCATCAGAACTACCATAACTTTCGGTACGAACAAATCAATCTAAGACAAATCTATTTAATGTTTCTGGTTATGGGCTGGAGCATGTTATCATTAGTTAATCTTGATCAGTATTACCAGTAATACTCTTGACTGGTACCCTGATGCCTTCCGTCCCCTACTTTCTGGGATCACTCCAGTATAGCTGCTCAACTCACATGTTTCTTTCATTCAGGGGTACCAGCAATGTGCACAATTGTTTTGTTCAACATTCGATTTTTGTTCTCAACCAAGCGAAGTGAAGATACAGGACCTCCTATGAGCATTCGGTGACCCATTTCCGCTTCCATGAGGAAGCATGAAATAATGTGAAGGGCTCTTCTGTCACTACACCAATTTTACCGAGTTCGTCATTTTCCTCTTCACAAGGGAATGTGTCAAAGTGACTGAGGCAGGGGAGATCTTCCTCGTGTAGGGTTGAAGGGTTTTTCCTACGGTGGACTCTCACTATTGCAGGAACACTCCAACGTACAGGGAAAAAGTTCCTTTAGCCAGGGACAACAATCGCCCATCTGCACCAGGAGTACAAGCAAGCATCAGTGAGTGCGGGGGTGATATCTGTTTTAGATCTCCTTTAGCGAAGTCTTCCACAGGGAGAAATATTCCGTCTCCATCGGCCCCCCGCAAGGACCCGTGTGATGTGTCTGGGCATACAGCTTGGGACCTCAACGAAGACGATACCATCGCCACATACTCAAAAAGGATGAGGCTAGAAAGGAGAAGGCAGATAAGGCAGATAAGGCAAAAGCAGATGGCAGTGACATTAAATCTGTCTGGACTTGAATGGAATGAACATGTGAGTTTGAGCAGCATAACTGGAAGTGATCCCAAGAGTAGGGAGACGGAAGTCATCAGGGCTACCAGTCAAGAGTCATTACTTGGTATACTTGGATCCAATGATATATTGATAACATGCTCCCCTCCACGAACCACAACATGAATAGATGTACAAGGCTGTGCTGCTGTTCCCACCCCAAAACACAGGCAGCAGTATGTACTATAAAACTAAGCTGCAGGTTCACAACTTTACAACTGTACGATGTGCTGTCGAAGGATGGATACTGCTACCTATGGAATGAATCGGAGGCTGATGTGGAGTCGGTCTTCGCGTTTCTCCATAATCGCACTTCCACAGGCTTCTGACGCAACGCCCCGACCTGTAGGACGATTATCTGGAGCGAACGGATTCGGCTACCAGAACCAGCCATGTGATGTTGCCAACGCGTACGCCATGCTTGCCAGGAATTTATGATGTTCACCATCACCCAGAAGTACCTAGTGCTGGACGCCCCAGATGGAGTGTGATTCCATGCCAGCACCATCGAGCGGAGGATGGTGCACGATATCTTACGAGCATGACTATGTCGTGATTCTCCAGAGTGCCAAAGACCAGCTCCCTACAGTACAAGCAGATTGAAGCATTCTTACTTCAAGAAGATGGGATGCGCGACCTGTCCATTTATCCGTCCTGGAAAGAACGGCAGGTGAACCCTACGTACTGACCTGCGGGGAATCAATGTACAGGGGTGATGGCCAGATCCTGTTCAAACTAACTTGCGGGGCCGATGCCACTGAGAGGCTCTTCCTCAGCGAATACAAGCACTGGAAAACATCCAGTGGAATACACCATGTTCCTCGGAGGCCCCTGCTGATCAAGAGGAGGAAGTACAATGACTGCAAGGTCCATAATGCATCATCCAGCAGACTGTCACCACTTTCTTTATCCCTCTCATGACTAGGCCCCCTGTTTGTGGAAGTATGGATGCAGGAATTCCCCACATTTGTTATTTCGCCTAAACACGTTTGTGTTTGTAATGCTAACAGATTGTTGTTGTTTGAAATATATTTCAAATTAAATGTATTTTGGATGGACATGTTTGGACAGATCATCACTCACCTTTGCCCTGCTTTAATATGTATTCCCGAAAATCACTGTTCCTTGTGTCACTGACTCATTTACGAACATTCACGCCATGTCTCAACCCTGTCCTCAATAGTTTTTGGTCACAATCTTTTCATAACATGGGGTCAAAGCATGTGCATACAAATGAATTACCCAGATGACAAAAATTCCCGCAATTATTTACTGTAAAAAGATGCAGAAAGTTCACGTTCATATCCATGCAATGAGAGGTTTGGGGCTACTAGACAGATTGTTTTCTCCTTTAGATTTTCGAATTTCATTCGGGAACTAGGTCATAAATGGATGGGTCAGTTGATATGAGTTGCTGTTAGTTTTTGTTCCTCCAGGCCTGAAAGATTTCAGTCCTTTTTCTTTACCACAGGAGCCAGTCGATCGACAGAGGTTGCCTACATTCTAATGAATAACACTGATGATCACATTTTGTGATGGCCCCAGTTTTGAGAATCATCGGTTAGTTGCTTTTGAACTGTGTGACGGTGCCATGATATGCGTTTGAGATGAACTTCGAATTCTGATGAATAAACTTATGCCTAAGTCACATTTCTCAATATCAAACTGCCTTAGTCATTTTGTAAAAAACGCCGAAGTCGCACGGGTGGAATCTTTGAATTGCCAATTCATTTAATAACTTACAAGACATTGTTATAAGAAGACATCTGTTTGTTTGAGTAGTTCTTTAAGGGTGTTATTGCAGAGTTCGAACAGTGTGAATGAACTATGGAAAAACAGAAAAATGATGTTTTTTTCTATTTTTCTTAGTTTTAGCCAAAGCAGTGAAAATGACTTAGGCAATTATTTATGCGGGGGTGACGTATAGTTTCCCTATCACACAGTGTGTTGGAGAAGTCAGCCACCATACCATAGGCAGGGCTCCAAAGCACTTACAATAAGCCTTGGTATAGCATACCACACCCACACCCATTGCCCTACCATATAAAGAAGTATACAGTTTCCCCATATCACTAGTGTTGGTTTTGAGAGTCTATTGAAGAATAATCAGCCACCAAACACTAGGCAGGGCTCCGAAGTACTGTGGTATATGTCATACCAACACACTTACCTACCATACAAAGAAGTATATAGTTTCCCCATCCACTAGTGTTGGTTCAAGAGTCTATTGAAGAATAATCACCACTATAACGCTAGGCAGGGCTCCAGAAGTAATACAATATGCATGTGGTTTGGTCTATACGAATACACTATTACCTACCCATAAAGAAGTATATCGTGTTCCCTATTTCAAAAATGTTGGTTCAAAGGAGTCTGAAGGGATAAATCAGGCACAATAACATAGGCAGGGAAACATGCCTGTGGGGATACATGTCTATACAACACCACTATTCAAAACTCATCACAATCCATTCCTGTTTTTCCTGACGAGGAGAGAATGAGACAGTCAATGTACGGAGAGGGCATCCCAAACAGTGAGTAGCCATCCACAATGTGAAAGAACAACAAGATGTGTTTGCTTGTGGTTATGCTCTGTGTACAATGAAGTATTGTAGTTCAGAAGCCTTCCTTCAGAATGTGTTCGTGCCTTCCAAAGAGCCTGGCTACTGTAGCTTTCATACACTGAACAACTGAACTGGTGGCATTGCGGTCTTTCTGACAGCACGTTGAGGCAATAACCGTGCCAAAAACGTAGTATCAAGTAAAGGAGAGTGGCGAGGTACACTTAGTTACAAACTTCTTCATTATCGGAAGGAAGAGGACAAAAGCCCTTGGCAATAGCCAACTTCTGATAGCTGTTTTTTTAATGCGCTGTTCTACTTCTTCCTCTTAGGATATGTCCTCGAAAGATACAATAAGTCGGCAGACCGCTCTATGGCACTGGTGACTGCATGGGCCACAAGGTGGTCTGAGCTACGCTAGGTGAAAGTTGAGGAAGAAGTGCAGCACCAAGCAGGGAGGGCCGCCTAGAGATGAGATGAAACCCCACTTTGATTCAGGTTGGTTGCATGTGAGTTGGGTTATTACTTTATTGGCTTGGGTGTTGTAAATATAAATTATTCCTGAAAAATTTATGCACAATAAGTATCTGAACGGAACAAGGGGGACAGGGCACCCAGCTATAATGTGCCTAGGAAAAGGCAAGGAAACCATTGGTCCGCATGTCGATAGCCACCTGAGAAAAAGACGCCGCATGACTACTTTGTTCTATTATGACTGCCAATGGGTGTTTATAGACAAAAACCTTGTCAAGTAGGGCAAGGATGTTTCTTGCCAATCCCCAGCATGTCGGTGACAATTTCTGGCCACTGCCGTGCCAAATTAAGCCAGATGGATACACGCGGGGAAGAAGGATAAAACAGCTGATTCTTGAAGTTTGGAAGGCAGCTACTTCAACAGATTTGGGAAGTAGTTGCTAAGAAGGAAAGAAAGGTCTACCATGGGAGTTATTCGTCAAAAGATGAGGGACACGGGGAGACTTCTCATCCAAGGGAAGAAGCTAGGACAGACTCCCATGGGGAGGTTGTGTACCTACAAATTTTAGGTTGTGGTGGATTGATGCTGAGAGTGCTCGCAGGCTTCAGTGCGACTTGCAGACATTCCGCCACCTTCACATCTTGGAGTGTGGATATAACTTTTTGCAATGAGCAATTACAAGCCGTTTGGCAATAGCCAACTTCTGATAGCTGTTTTTTTAATGTGCTGTTTCTTACTTCTTTCTCTTTCGGATCATGTCCTCGAAAGAGACAATAGTCGGCAGACCGCTCTCTGGCAACTGGTGACTGCCAGGGGCAAAGGTTGTCAGAGTTACACTCAAGGTGAAGGTTGAGGAAGTTGCAGCACCAAGGCAGGGAGCTGCCCAGAAATAATGATGAAAAACCATTTCAAGTTGGTGTTACAGGCGATTGGGGCGATTCTTTATTGGCTTGGGGCTCAATATAATATACTGCGGAATCAGATGCGGCTGGAAAACCTTATTTAAATTGTTAGTACTGTTTTTTTATAATTTTATTTTTTGGAGATTCGAACGCAATCCTTGCAGTAGATTAATATTTTCTCAGGGACTCTGAACTGGCATTTGGAGCAGTCATCAATTGTAGCCTATGTCGGTTGAAATGTAGTGCACAGGAGGTAGGGGTGGACTCTCCCCAAATGATGCAAATAGTGTAATGTCTAAAGTAGTTAAATGTTAGCACAGGCGGACAGTAACATCGTGGTAAAAAAATGCACATGCAGTTAACAAACATGATATAACGCGTGGAAACAAGGAAAATCGACAAACGAAAATATGGAAAAATTCCCTACCAGGCCACACAAGTGCCAGTGATCGACATTCCAACCGCTCCATGACATTTATTGATTACAAAAAGGTTAACACTGCCTATCTTTCATGAATAGACCACTAACAAGTTTGTTCCGGGGCAGTGGATTAACATTAACTAAATTAGAGAGCCTTAGCAAAAATAGTACATCTCTCCCCATGGGTCTCTTGAGTTAGTAGTAGGTAACAAGAGGAGGCAGTTCGCAACGCGGACTATCAGACAGGGGTTATTGTTCAACGCTGGGACTCTCGGCGTCGCCCTATTTCAATAGAACTATTCATAGCATTCCAACGCATTGCTAATAATAGGCGTTCCCTCGAGGTGCATTGGTTGCAACGCTTAAGAGAGTTGCAACGGCGTTCCTAACACACCACATTACTACCCTACAAATTAGTACGGTTTCCTATTCACTGAGTACTAGGTTCAAAGGTCATTGAAAGGCTCAGCAGGCACCACAACACAGGTCTTCTGCTCCCTTCTGCGTGGTTTGGAAGAGTGCTGGGAAGACATCTTTCCAACCTGTGGCAGATAAGAGAGCCTATCACCCCCAACCTGTAACCGAATCTCAAGCTGGGATTCCAACAAAGAAGTTACAAGAATCTGGCTATGGAATCCAGGGCACTGCCACTTGATGTCCAATGTTGGTTGATAAAGCATGGTAGGGACTCGCCCTGTTTGGTAGGAACGAGGCACATGCCTATGGCAGGCCATGTTGGACAAAAATACAGTATGGTTATGGTACAATATTCCAACTTTGTAGCTTAATCCTAGCCAACCCGAAGACAGGAATAATTGCCAAGCATAAATTAGAATATATGGTACCATTGATTGAATGATGCTATCAATAACTTTGAATATTGATAGGCCCCACCCTAATTCAAATATAAAGCTAGCATCATTCGATATGCTACATAAATTCGATTATGGACTAGCTAGCATATATTCTGTTCCTCTGATTGGTCGATTATATGCTGGATAATTCAGCCAATCAAGGAGTCATCCATGCACAACCCGCCAACTAGTAAACCACCACACTGCCACAGACCACAGCCGAATCCCTGAAGCTGCAAGTGTTAAATGCAATGGTTTCTACCAACGCATGGAGGGCAACAACTGCATTCATGCATTTTATTCAGTGTGAGCAGAATAACCTCAATGACACCATTGGATGATGTGATACCTGATTTCGTTGCCACCCTTTGCATAAAGGTGAGCTTGAAGTGAAAATCTAGGCAACTAGGCCTAATTAGACTCAGACTAGGAGTTAGACCTAGGCCTAGGTTATGTTTATAATTACTTTAATGTCCAAGTTCTTTTCCTTTTATGAATATTGGACCCTTTTTTTCATTATGAATTTGGATCTTTTTTCTCATTATGAATATGGGCCTTTTTCTCTGGTACGATAACGGACCCTTTCCACAGTATTATGAATATGACAAGGTACAGCTTGGCTGGGCCTACGCACTTCAAGATAAGAACACAAAAGAAGAATGTGTCTAGAGAATGTGTCATTAATAAATCTCTTAACAATGTGAGTGGAAAGCCAAAAAGAGAAATGAGTTGATTTGTCATTGCCATTCAGGCCAGCTAAGCAGGTGCGAGTTTCAAGTCTGCACGCTTTGACATATTGTAAACTTTTCAGATAGGGGCTTCGGTTCATGGTACCATTGCCCTTCCAGTTGGCAACAAGAGGTGAAACGTTTCATAAATATTTTTTCGTAGTTGTGCAGGAATTGTAACGAGCACGCTGGAAACCAGAGTTTTTTCAACGCAACATGCTTAGAACTAGCCCTTCTTGTGTAACAAATAACATTGGGCAACTGCACGTCCGGCGCTGACGTTATGGGCACCTCTATGACTGGTACTACGAATTATTGCTCGGATAGCCTAGGCCAAAAAATGTTAACTTCTAATATTATTCCCCAGTTAGACAGTTGAAGGCTTGACAAAACAGGGGGGTTATTGCCCACCCCTATTGCAATGATATTTTAGCTTTAATAAAGGCAGAATGCTACAAAATTTGTAACAGTCACTGGTCATTTCTCTTTCGTAGCTCATAACCCAAAACAAACGATGCCCAATAGTGTGAAGTTCTTTTAGGCACGAGTAATCATTGAAAGAGTTGCAAAGTGTTGAGCAACTTGATACGGTAATACGATTCATAGGGGGATGGTACCCTATTCCCGGTTATTTGAAAGTCCGTAATGTCAATTCTCATTGTGACGGGTGTTTTTACATGCTGACACCATTTCTGGAACTTGGTTCCATACCTCAGTAACCCTGCAATACAATATGCACTGCCACTTCAGTGAGGACTTGCCGACATTCAGGACACCTTCAACATTCCTTGGAAGTGTGGATATAACCTTTTTGCAATTAGCAAATTACAATAGCCGTTTGGCACTAGCCATCTCGATAGCTGTTTTTTTTTAATGTGCTGTTCTACTTCTTTCTCTTCGGATATGTCCTCGAAGATACAATAAGTCGGCAACCCCCTGGCAATTGGGTGGGGGTGACCTGCCATGGGACCAAGGTTGGCAGAGTTACACTCAAAGGTGAAGGTTGAGGAAGTTGCAGCACCAAGCAGGGAGCTGCCCAGAAATAATGATAAACCCCATTCAATTGGTTTCAGGGATTTGTGCGATTTCTTTATGGCTTGGGTGTAAATATAATATTACTGCTGAATCAGATGCTGGGCTAGACCATTATTTAATTGTAGTACTGTTTTTTTTATATTTATTTTTTTGTATATTTCAACTGCAACCTTGCAGTAGATTCATATTTCTCAGGGACTCTGCAACTGGCATTTGGAGCAGTCATCAAGAGCCTATTTCGTTTGCAACTGGGGTGCACAGGGTGGTTGAAGTTCCTTTTAGGAACGAGTAATCATTGAAAGAGTTGCAAAGTGTTGAGCAACTTGATCACGGGAATACTATTCAGCAGGGGGATGTACCCTATTCCCGGTTATTTGAAATTCGTAAGCAATTCCATTGTGACGGTGGTACATTCTGACACATTTCTGGAACTTGGTTCCATACCTCAGTAACCAAGTGCAATAAAATTGCACTGCCCCTTCAGTGAGGACTGGCCGACATTCATGACACCTTCAACAGTCCTGGAATGTGGGATATAACCTTTTTGCATATCAATTCATAGCCGTGTTGGCAATAGCCAACTTCTGAATACGGATTTCTCGTGGGAGGTACCCAATGCCTGCCATTGCGTTTCACTTTTTTTATGACAGGGACTACCATGTCCAACAATCTTTTCCCCTGAAAATTGTTTGCCTCTTCTTTAATTAACTGTTAATTAGAGGACGGGAGTTACATCAAAAGGACACAAGTTGGCAGAGATGCCAACATTCTGTGAAATCTCTGTGAACTGGGCAACACTCTCATTTAATGTATTGGTGTATATATATATATATCATTCATTTATTTATTAGCCTATTAATTATTAATTTTCCTTTCCGGTCAAAGTATCAATATTAAACATGTTAAGAAACAAGTTAATCAGTTTAAAAACCCTGTCAGTGATGACCAATTTTGGTGTATGGGCGTTACATGTTTTGTTACGGCATTACACTGTGTGAAAATGCTACCTTTACCAATGTGAAACACTCTACAACAGCCTGGGGTATTATTTGCTTCAATTTTCCCCATTGGTCATTTCCATTCATTCGGCTGCTTTCTGTGAGACCACAATGACTAAATGCATCGCATTAGCATTGCATTTATTCACTGAATTAGTGCATGTATGGAATGATCAAGAATGCATCTAATATGCCATATGCGGGGGATAATGTTTGTTGGTGGTCTTAAGCACCCTAAGAATACCCCAAATTGGTTTTGTTCCGGACTACTGTAACCGAATTGCCGAATTTTCAATGGCGTGGGGGTGGGGTGAAAAGTACATATGGGTTTAATTGAGTAGTGAAATATTTTGTTTTTATGCCAAATTATTCAACAATTCTTTACTACACCAGGTCACAATATATAAAAATACAAAGTTGGGACAAGAATGCAGGGGACCGCTTTTATTAGAATTGCCGTTCCGCTAAATGAATGATCTAGTCATGGGGAAGGGGGCGGGTGGACTGGGGGATGGAGTACAACACCATTTTCCACGTAGCTTTCATCATTGGACTTAATTTCTTACTACCAAAAACTAAACCCAATTCATACATTATTTGTAAGGTTAAGTGAAGGTAATATAAATAGGGGAAGAAATAACGTTTTGTATGGTAGTGATATGTAATTTTGCCATTGGGGTTGGAGCTTTTCCGCCGTGGTCCCCATATCATTATCCTATCATTAATCCAATCACTTACTTTGGAACCATACTGCCTATTTCTCCCCTTCTTAAATAATATCTTTTCTACATTGATCACCTCTCATTCATGTCGCCATGACTATGGCCATTTTTTTTTCTCTCAATATTTCCTACATAAGTTAATAATGAGGAAAATTACATAACCAGAGTCCATTCCCGACTGACCGTTTGGGGACAGTGACCACAGGGATCATTTTGCATTTGCTAATGACCACCCCTTGACCCTGACCATATCCGGGTTGCCCTTATAAAAAGTGAGGGGTAAAGTGGAGCGTCATGCAATCCACAAGTGCTCAACAGCACGTTTTCTCACGGGGTCCATTTGCCGCGATCCTTCTCTTTCCCCTGCCCCTTATTGAGCACTGGACACTCCTGACATGCTGGTATACGTGGGCCGTGTCGCCCAACACATTCGTAGATTGGCCCCAAAATTTTTACGTTACAAGGCTACAGTCCGATCCATATTTCAACAATTTCTCACTTCAAAAACCTCATATTGCCACACAATGGAATCATCATGAGCCTGCCAAAGCACAACTGAACATATCTTCGTTTCCTGTAGGACTGTTCTTACTTCCAGACAAAATTTCTAAGTCAGATCAGTAATTTTGTGGGGAACCCGGTCACACATGTTCACCGTGAATCGGAGTTCAGAACCGAGGAGGCTTGCGAATAATCTGCCGAACTCATAATACAGTCCCCTTGGAGAGACATCGAGGGCAGGGACGGGAGGCGGGGGGGTCAAAGTGGAGAGCCACATCAATCCCTGCAGACAGTCTTGGCCATATTATGTACGAATGCTGGAAGACTGGGACTTCTCGAAATGGTACCAGACACCATCTATGGAAGAAGAGACGAACAATGAGGTTACAAACTAGAGAAACCAGAACAAGAAAACTGTGATTTCAGCCGTTTCTCCCAGCCTGCAATCCGAATTTGTCATGAATAGCTTGCTGATCAAGTGACACACTGACACATACGTGGTATAACATTCTCTCTACTCGGCCAGTATCTTTCAGTGTGGCTGGCCATTGGGATGGGACGGTCGATGTGCATTAGCTCGACATAGCTGGTGTAAGAGGGATGTGATTGAGTAGATGCAGAGCCCGGACTGCTATCACCCTGAAGACGTATAGATGTAACAGTTCCGTAGCAGTGTCCATGTTTTCTTTTCATTTGTCATTTTATGCAGGAAGCCAAAGGCATAGTGATTCCTTGACTGATCCCTGGCATCCTATACTTGTTGTGTTTACAAGTTCTTTACTTTGACCTCTGTGGACCTCAGAGACCTTGAATTGTCCCCAAAGCATCATCAACATATTTGTTTTTATATCTATAATGAGTGTTATCCATGTTGACATGGTTGGAGGACACAGTGACTCTTCCAACAGATCTGTCCCTATCAAGAGCACACCTTCCATGCAATGTTGTAATTCCCATTTTCCTGGGTCTACCCCAACCTCTAGAACCGGCGATTCTCAAAATTTTACACTCTAAGAGGCTGCCACTTGCAAGAATCATGGTTACAGTGACAGGAATTCATTGTAATACCCGTGCACAGCACCTGCGTGTTTATTTCGGACGGTCAGCTGGCGAAACTGGTACACGTTTCAAGTGCTGCTACATGTACTACGATACCACCAAAGTCGAGCGTGGGTGAATTTGCGGTTTGAATTTCATCATCTACGGAAACCTTTGCAGTGAAATCAGTGATGAACTAGCCTATAGAATAGTGACTGATTGAGGCTGTTTGTGGCTGCTCTCTTTCTCACCCCCCCCCCCCCCCCTCCCCGGGCGGAACGGGTACACGTTTGAGTGCGCTACATTATACAGATACCAAAAGTCTCGAGCTTGGAGTGTTGAATTGACGTTTAAATGTCTACTTTTACGGACAACCTATTTGTAGTGAATAAGTGATGAACTAGCCTCTATAGATTGTTAAGATTGAGTGCTGTTTTGTGGCGTGTCTATCTTATCACCCCCCCCCCCCCCCTCCACGAGGCGAAACTGGTACACGTGTTAAGTGGTGCTACATCACTACAGATACCGCAAAAGTCGAAGCTTGGAGTGTGATTTAACTTTTAAATGTCAATTCATTTCACGGACAAATATTTGTAGTGAAATCAGTTGATGAACTAGCCTATAGATTGTTTAATGATTGAGTGCTGTTGTTGTGGCGTTGTCTCTATTCTCACCCGTCCCTCCCCGCACCCCCCCCACCTCCCCGCTGGCGGAAACGGCACACGTTTTAAGTGCTGCTAAATTACACAGATACCACAAAAGTCGAGCTTGGGTGTTGAATTTAACTTTTTAAAAGTCATCATTTTACGACGGACAACTTTTGTAGTGAAATCAGTGATGAACGAGCCTATAGAGTTAATGATTGAGTGCTGTTTTGTGGCGTCCTCCCTCTTCTACACCCCCCCCCCCCCCCCCCCCGACCCCCCCCCTCCCGTGGCAGAACTGGTACAGTGTTAAGTGATGCTACACTACTACAGATACCCAAAAGTCGAGCTGGAGTGTTGAATTTACCTTTTAAATGTCAATCATTTTACGGACAACTATTGGTCGTGAAATCAGTGATGAATAGCCAGAGATTGAATGATGAGTTTTGTGGCGGTTTCCCCAGTCACACATCATGAACGATCTCGACAGAAACAGACGATCTGTGAAAGTGATAAACTGATGGTGAAATTGGGACCAATCAGGAGAATGGCATGTGAATACAGCCTATTCAGCTCACAGCCGTTACAGCTGCTGTACTCGAGGGCTTTTATCGTATGTAACTGCGTTGACTTATGGTAGCATTAGAAGTAATCTTTATCGCTACAATGTTACCAAGAAATTCAGCAAGTTGAATACGCACTGAAAAACTGAGTAGAGGTTTTGGTCATGCAGCATAGACATCAGTGGCATAAATTCAGGCGATGAGCCAGTGGTGTCAGTTCAATAGACCCTGGCTTTATTCTCTCAGTATTCTCATCCATGGAACTAGAAAGTGTCGGGCGGGTAAACCGCCAGACGTATATATCCCAGACATCTCTTATTCAAGAAATTGGTGAACATGTGAAACCGGAACAATATGCGTGGAACGAAGACATTTATAGACTTGTGACGCGACAACGTGTACAGGTAAATGGGCCTTTCCATAATGCACTTGTTAATTGTTTGAGGCACCCCACAGCCCCGGACAAGGTGCGTCCTTAATAAGCACACAGCAATCAGGTCAGAGGTCACACACATGCAGGTCTTCAAACAAAATATCACAAGGGTGACCCATCCAGCCTTCGCAGAATCAATGCTCCATTATAGCCAAAAACAGTTTTTGACCCTAAGTGACCCCGAAGACCTTTAATGATATGAAAGGTTTTATGAAAATTGTTACTCTCCATGTGAACATGCCACTCCTAGGAGCATTTTGATTTCGGATGAACACCACCCAGTGCTATTGCCGCAAAGTACTAAAATCAGTTTTGACACCCTAAGTGACCTTTAATGACCTTCAATGACATGGCGTTTTAATGGGGGAAATTTTACACTCCATGTGAGCATCACTCCCTAGAAGCTATGCATACAATGAACATGTCCAATGTTATTGCGAAAAAGGTATAGATTGAACTTGACCCCTTGTACTACAAAGTAGGTACGAGCGAAGCGGGTTTTGTTTCTCTCCATAAAGGCACACAAAGTGTTTATAGCAAGCTGGATAGATACTCTCCGAGGCATTGGTGGGGAGTTTTTGTTGATGGAAGGTCTGACTTGAATAGTTTGAAGAAGGCGACGATAGGGTGTAAGTTTTGCAACTCGGTTTGGTGGGAAATTCCGTCTTAATCATATGGTATTCCACAGTTCGTTATTGTTGGCGTTGTGTACCCGTTCTCCAAATAGCTTGAAGACAACAACCTTTTCTTTCCGACAAGCTTTTCGAAGTTTCTGGGAAGAGTTCAATTATTAAGGTTGATTTCAATTATCCAGATATTTCTTGGTCTAAGGGTATAGTGGCAGTCGAGGATCTGGCTTTTTCAATGTCACGCAGGATTGTTTACTCTCTCAGCATGTACATTTTCCTACAGAAAGCATAATATTGGGATTAGTTTTGAGCAGTGATCCAGAGTCTGTAGATAATGTAGAGAGCCTGGGTAAGCTCGTGCAAGTGATACGATCTTTTTAGCGTTCAATGTGTCTTGTTCTCAATATCCCACAGAGTCTAGAGCTTGTTCCTTGTTTCGGAAGCCGATGTGGATGTCATTTCCGATTTGTAGCAAAAGTAGATTGGCATAACGTGTTAGAAAGTAGAAATGCTGTGACTCTTGGAATGGTTTCATTGAAAGGTTAACGAAGGTTATGAAAGTGTAAGTTCCTGGAGGAAAGTCGCCGTAAGAGCAAGAGGGGACCTTCTTGGATGAAAGGGAAGTTTTCTGGCCATTCAAACGTAAGCGAATTTATGGCGACTTATCGTTCTTCTGGGTCCGTGTCTGATCTAGAGCATTCAAAGTTCAGCAAAAGCATTTCCAGCGTTTAGTTTCTGGGGCTAAACTTGATTTCGAGAGAAGCAGATTGCCTCTAATATCAAGGAGAATCCCGTTGCATTTTCTCTATGGAGGGGGAAGGCAGAAAGTCAAGGACACATGTCTTTGAGAGATCCAACTGGGTAGCAATCAGAGCGATAGCCAGGAGATTGCCTAAGGTTCTTAATAATACTTCTCGTCGTTTTTATCATGAGAAACTTGGTAATTTTGGTGACATAGGTTGTCGGGGTTCTCCGCAGAGTATTGGTATATGGTGGTTCGGTTCTGGTTTAGTTAAGGAGAAACTGCAGTAGCTCAAAAGTGATAAGCGCCTGGTCCTGACGGAGTTTATCCCTTACTAAAATCCTTTGCGGACGAGTGTCCGTTTTCACTAGCATATGATTTTTCAATAAGATCTACAAGAAGGTATGGTTCCGGATGATTGGAGGCGGAGGCAATGTTCTCCATTTCAGAAGGTAAACGGTCTCCTTCCTTGTAATTACAGGCCAAGTGAGTTTAATATGTTGTCTGCAAGTTAGTGGAAATAATCATTCGGGATCATAGGGTTGACCATTTCGATGAGCTAGTCGGAGTAGAGATTCTCAGCATGGGTTTAGGAAGAATCGTGGTGTTTGAAAATCTTTGGATGTATGGAAGCTGTTACAGTTGTGACAACGGCAATGCTGTTGATATATTTTCCTGGACTTCAGAAGCTTTTGAAAAGGTTTCCTCATGAGGTCTCGTGCTCAAGTTGGGAGCTTTGGTATTGAGGGGAATGTCATCAAGTGGATTCGTGAGGGGCGTCATAATAGGGAACAACGAGTTGTCCTTAATGGGCGGTCTAGTCTTTTGGCAAAACGTCAATAGTGGCGGTCCCAGGTCGGTTCTTGGGCCGCTCCTGTTTCTGGCGTTTATTGATGATCTTGAAGGCTCTGTTGAGTCAAGGGTAAGAAGTTCGCAGACGAATACTAAGTTGTATCGGGGAGTCGGTTCGAATGATGATGCTGCTATTGTTCAAGGGATCTGGATAAATTGCCAAAGGTCAATGGTATTCCACTGGAAAATGTTTTTTCAATGCGACAAGCCGTGCACAAAGTTTATGCATGTTGGTTTCACAATAGAACGCTATCCTTCAGTTGAATGGCCGAAAATATTCAGGGTGATGTTCAGAAAAAGATCTTGGGTTTGTTTTGATTCTCTTGAAAAACTTCCAAGCAGTGGCCGAAGCTGCTAGAAGAGGTAATTGGATTCTTGGCTGTTAGACGACACTTCAGTTTCCTTGATAATGATATTGTGTAGGTGTTAAGCAACTGGTAAGACCGCACCTAGAGTATTCTGTACAGTGGGAATCCCTACTTTGCAAAAAGACAAGGCAGGTAATTGAGAAGTCAGGTAGGCCAACAGAATGATTCACTGTATGAAAAATTTATCTTAGAGAAAGATTAATGGTCTCGGTATAACCTACCATGGAGCTGATGGCAATTCGGGGTGATTGATTCAGGTTTTCAAAATTGTCCAGGACTCTGATGGCCTTCTTCCACTACTCTGTGAATTTTCCAAGGTACTGCAAATGAGGCCACTGTCGCAAGCTTCGTGGAACGCTGCAGAATGGACATTGGTAAAATATTTCTTCTCGCAGGAGATGATCAATGAGTGAAATTGTCTTCATGAAAATGTTGTTGCTTAAGAGTGTGAATGCGTTCAAGAACAGTCTTGATATTTTTCAGGAAAAGTGTGTATTATTGAGTTCGAGTTTTGGTTCATTTTTCTTTAATGGGGTGGTTGTTGTCTGCGGGGTCGTTATGAGGATATGTCCTTCCTGACCCTTCTCACTAACTAACTAAAACTAAAGCTCTATCAACATATACAAAAATAACAGTTTCTATTTTTTTTCCCTGTAGTAAACTCCTTAAATAAGGCACATTTATTGAAGAGATTCGACCTTCACCCAATTGACCACCGACAGAGATCAAAGTCAGGTCAGAGGTCACACACAGGCAGGTCAACAATTATATCACCAAGGTGAACCAATCAGCCTTCGCAGATATTCAATTTTCCGATTTTAGCCAAAAAACAGTTTTTTTACCCCCTAAGTGACTTTGAAAGACCTTTAATGATACGACCGTTTTTATGAGAATTGGGTACTTCTCCATGTGATACATCATCCAGGAGCAGTTGGCATTCTGATGAACATCCACATCGTTATTGCAAAAGGTATAAAATTGAACTTTGACCATTGTAACTACCAAAGTTAAGTGTCCGATCGAGCGGGAGTTGTGTCCCTCCTAAAGCACACCAAACTCTATCACATTTATCCAAAAATAACGTTTCTATGTCTTTGCCCGTAATCATTAATAAAGCACATTTATTCAAGATTCGACATTAACCACTGACCACCCCGCAGAGGTCAAATTCAGGTCAGAGGTAACAAACATGAAGGTCAACAATTATACTCACAATGTGAACCATCCAGCGTCTCGCAGAAAGTCAATTCTCCGATTATAGCCCGAAAACAGTTTTTGACCCCTAATTGACCTCGAATGCCCTTGAATGATATGACAGATTTTTATAGGATTGTTACTATCCAGTGACACATCCCACTCCTAGGAGCATTTTGCAGTCTGATGAACACAAACAGGCATTGCCGAAAAAGTACTTTAAAATCAGTTTTGGACCCCTAAGGGACCCTTAAGGACCTTCAATGACATGCGGTTTTTATGAAAATTGTTACACTCCCAGGTGATGCTCCACTCCTAGAAGCATATTGCAGCCAATGAACATGTCCAATGTTATCGCGAAAAAAAAAGGGTTAAAATTGAACTTTGACCCCTTGTAACTACCAAAGTAATGTGTGATCGAAGCGGGAGTTGTTTCCTCATAAAGCAAACAAAGCTCATCCATATCCAAAACTAACCAGTTTCTATTTTTTTTTCTGCCCGTTAACTCCTAAATAAGCACATTTATAAAAAACTCAACCTTTAACCCATTGACCACACGACAGAGGTCAAATTCGGTCAGAGGGCACACACAGGCAGGTCAACAATATATCACAAGGTGAACCATCCAGCCTTCGCAGAGATATTCAATTATCCGATTATAGCCAAAAAACGTTTTTGAACCCTAAGGAACCCGAATGACCTTTAATGATATGACAGTTTTTATAAGAATGGTTACTCTCCATGTGATACATCCACTAGGAGCATTTTGCATTCTGATGAACACACCCAGTGCTATTGCCGAAAAATACTAAAATCAGTTTGACCTAATGACCTTTAAGCACCTTCAATGACATGGCCGGTTTTTATGGAAAATTGTTACACGCCATGTGAGGCTCCACTCCTAGAAGAATATTGCATTCCAAGAAAATGTTCCAAGTTATGCGAAAAAAAAAAGTATTATTAAACTCACATTTTGACTGCTCAGGACAACTAAATGCAAATTCGTCCCACAAATTTACCCGCAGTGACCTTGATGCTATTGAATAAATTTCAGGACTGGTTAGTAGGTCTATTCACAATGTTTCGTCAAAATCCCAAAGTTGATAAAAATAATTGCATTAATTATCGACTTTATGCTAACGAATTGTAAATTAAAACACCATAATGACTTCAGTGATTTCAACGCAATGTAATAAATTTATCGGGATCTGTTAGAAGGTCCTACTCACCAATTTCCGTGAGAAGCCATACAAAGTTTATAAATTTGCCTAATTGCTAAGTGGGTCAAATATATGCAAATGTCATGCAAGATGACCTCCAGTGACCTCGGCCACATTAGGAAAATTCCTCGGCACTGAAGTTGGCTATTCACCAAGTTTCATGAGAATCCAAGGAAGTTTGAAATATCACATACATTATGCATATTAGCTACTGGCCAAAGAAATGCAAACTGACCTCAGGATGACCTTGAATTGTCGCCATATTTTTTTACGCTCCAAACAACTACCCACAACCACAACGTTTCGTGTATCGCACAAACCTGAAATTTTTGCGAAAAACCTGCAAAATAGAGGGCAACAAATTCACGATATAGCCCATTTTAAAACTTATCCGAAGATTTTACTCATACGGACATGTTGTACAAGCTTTGATGATCAAAGGATAAAGTGTAAAGGAATGAGACGCGCTAACGCCTAAATTCCGGCGGCGGAGCCGGCGGCGGCGGAGCGGCGGCACCGGCCAAAAACAAAATATCCCTGAACACTTACCGTGTTACGGGGATTATAATAATGTGGGCATGAGGGCCACATCCACATTGTGGGGGAAGCATTTTTTGCACACATCTCAATGCACATTAGCAAAAGTTCTCTTATACATTCAAGGGACGGTCGCATAAGGAACTATATCCCAGCAACCTGTAAAAAAAAAGTGTTCGGGAGATTATGGTTTTGGGGTTGTAGCCGCCGGCTCCGGAAACTTTTAGGCGTTAGGACAAATAACTCTGCAAAGATTTATCCGATCGATATCCTGAAATTAGGTACAGATGTCCGTCCAGCAAAATCTCGGATGGATGTTCGAAAGTGGGCGTCAATGCATGTTTGCTGCCCTATATTTTGAGCTTTGAACAAAAACAGACGTGGTCCGAAGTACATGAGAACATTGGTAGGTGTGGATGCATATTTAGTGAGATTGGTTTGCTACGGAAAAACATGGGGGATTTCAGAGGAAGGTCACCAGTGAGGGTTGGAATTGCGTGGTTTTGTTCAAGATTTTCAACTTTGTCAGATTCGAACGACTTACCGGGAAATGTGAACTACAGTTGGTTCTTGAACAAAGGTCGGGCATTCCAAAGTCACAAGAGGTCAAATGGACAGGAACTTCAATGTGCTTTCTCCAAACGAGGTCAACAAAGGCCTTTCTGCGGGGGGGATATACACGTTGAGGGACCCGCAGGCTCATGTTAGTTTTGTCATGGTCATTTCGGTGCCCAGGTGTATTCTTCATAATTTGGCAATTCCTGCTTTGGTAATCTTAGTATTATCGTTTCAGTTGGAGAGCTAGTGTGTGTCCTGCCTGCTCCTGCCTCAGAAACTCTGAAAATATGAAGCATAATAATGATATCATCTTGAACAGACACTGAAAGGTCTGAGACCAACCCCTCTGAATAGGTTTGCTCCAAATGAGCCTCTGTCTAGCTACCTATGAAGGCCACGGTCAATAAAATAATCACCCACTTGAGCAGCCACTATGGAAGATTGATAGTAAGGATGGTATGGCCGCCTGAGACATTGAGGGAGTGGGCGAATATAGGACAATAGAAAGTCAGCTTAGATTAGAGAGAAGAGCACACTGAAGGTATAAAACAAAACAAAATACCTGCCAAATCTGATGTATTATATCCTGTGCACCATAGCAAGAGGTATTATAGCTTCCACTGATCCTCATCATTGCGCCTTGATTCCCAAACGGAGGCAGCCAGAATGGTCATTTATCCAGGTTAGGGCAGGTTTAGGGTACCCAGAGTGTCACATCATCATGTTACAGGAGGGGGGCAGGGGCGGGGGGGGGGGGGCTGGCAGGAGTTACAAAACGATACCACCATGGGTTTACGGATCTAGGTGGGGGGGTGCTCGGGGGCTCTTCAGTATATCCTGGGATGGGGGGGGGGGATTTCAATCAATAGAGCAAATGCACCCACTTGGAATCTAGCTTCATATGACCAGTAAACAGTTCCTGAAGTGGGTAGCTACAGGCAGGTGTTTTTAACAGGTTGGAGGGGCTCGAGGCCGGCCTCGGCTCGAGGGCAAGTTAGTTTTGGCGCCTGGCTCGGAGGCTGCGGCCCGGTCTCGGCCTCGGCCTCGGAGCTACCGGCCTCGATTTGGGGCCGGGCGGTCGATTTTGTTGGCGGAAAATTTGTTTTGCTATTAAAAAAAGAACAAAATTGAAAAGTTATGTCACAAATGATGCTTAGAAATTTTGAATTTCGCGACAATCTTGAAACTCACGTCTAGCACACTCGGTATATCCCAAAGACTGCCGATAAATGTACTGGCGCTGCGTTCGGACGACGTGCAATTCCCCAGTGCAGGCTAGAGTGCCGGAGCCTAGCGAGCTCGCTGGCCATGGACTCTACAGTACGGAAGCACTTGCAATGCAAAAGTGCAACACATACGCATCTGTATAGTTAGTGACAAGCAGCGAACCTGCACTGGCGCGGCCATCGAGAACACTTCACTCACCGATCGCCCCCCTTTGTCGTTAGTAGGAAGTGAGTTCGAGATGAAAATTCTAGTCGCCAATGAAAAAACTGTGCATAAGCTGCGAACAATAAAAACGAAGAAGATGGTCTTGTTCTGCAGATCGTGAATGTATGTATAATTCATAAAATTTATAGTAGATAACTACCCTGTAAGTATTTAGTGTGTACATGAGAAAATAACACCCACATATATGATCTTTCAGCCATTATAACCCCACATGGGGATATTATGGTTCTGTATTCGCCAGCGCCGACGCCACCGACGGGATTTTTCACGGTAGCGGATAAACTCTCCAACGCATTTGTCGGGTTGACTTGAAATTTGCACAATGTCATCGAATAAAAACTCGGATTAGTTCAAGCAATGAGGGTCGCCCCACTACCCGAGGGGCTGATTTTGACAGTACTCGTTTATCGGATTTGCGCGTTTCGGAACATGGCGAACGTTTTAAAACTAACTTTTCGTGTGTTAGACTCATGGGACCCCACCGATCTCAGTCGATAGAATGAGATGTCTCTACGGCCACTGATTGCTCAAATATGTGGATAATACGTTGCTGGTATAACAGCCAGGCGAGTGAGTTTATGGTTGACTTGTCGAAGGAATCTATGCAGTCAGACGTGTGTGTCGGGTGTGTGCGTGTGTGTGCTGTTGTGTGGTGTCGTGTGCGTCGTGTGTGGTGTGTGTGTGTGAGTGTGTGTGGGGTGTGTGTGACGCTGATGTTAAAACACGATAACTCGACTCCACCTTGGGGATCAGCTCATCACTGGTAGGTGGGTTCCCATTATGAGTATATGATCCCTATGTTTTTTCGGCAGGCTAAAGGTCATCTGAGGTCAAAAACTCCACGGCAGGCGGTATCACTAAGCCTCTTGGCTCTCTGGTTGAGTTTGGTGTATGTTGAGTCACTGTATGATTGAATGCTATGAGTGAATGTATGCTAGCCAAGATGGATTTTAAAATGTAATTTTATAGATTTAAAAAAATTATGTGTAGTACACACATTGATGGATGGCATGTCCTTGCTGATTAAACTCCACAGCCATTTTCAGTTGGAAGACAGATGGTGCAGCCAGAATCGAATACTCTGCTTTATCCACAGATCTGCATATGAGGTTTTCAAAATGAGTGCAGTGTCAAGCATCTAAGGCTAGTACCTGTCGGCCTGGTGCACTTATTAATAGTCATATGAAGAGTTATTTATTGTGATGTCGTATAAGGTAAGCATTCCTATTTTTTTCATTCTGAGTACTGACTTCAAGAATATATAATTTGTTGCATATCAACTTGTGTTCAGTCCGCATTTTCGGGACTTCGAACATTCTTGTCTCCAATATATAACACCCCAACCCCCCCCCAACAAAAATAACACACCATCATAAGGACTAGCGTAGCCATGGGGCAGAAAAACAAAATTAATTATGTATCAAACACTGGCAATTTAAAATGTATGCATCGTTATATTATGCCGGCATCGAGGGTTGCGGCCTCGCCGCGTGGGGGTGCGGCCTCGGCATCGGATGCAGCCGGCTCGACTACAACACTGGTGTTTAATACTCTAATCTCAAGGACTTTACGATTTCACCACTGCGCCATTTTATAAAGAAGGAGGTCCTATGGAGGAAGGGCCTCAGATAATTTTAATAATGATAAAAGAATAGTGATATTTTACTCATATAGCACAACAATATGTCTATAAGCATTCTATATGCTTCACTAGTGTCAAAAGCCAACGAAAGAGATGTTCTTGAGCTTCCACCTGAGCATATCCAATGTCGAGTTTGCTTCTCTGATATTTGTGGAAGAGGCGTGGCCACGGGTGTTTGTGATACGAGTCCTGAGAACCGGGGATCCTCACCAGACCTGAATAGGACACTGTGGGAGTGAGTGTAGTATCATCAGATGACAAAAGCTCACAGGCATGAGGATACTGCACATGTGTAGGCGGGTAAACCGCCCACGTGTATATCCCCCGCTTTTGAGAAATCATTGGGAAGAGTTCTAACACTCCATAAAGACCCCCATTGTGGTCAGAAACCAAGGATAAACTTCATCCAAGTTTGTTGTAAACCATGAAGTAATAGGACATGAATTATGCATTGACACACAATGGCGTTGGAATGACTTTGTGAGGAACAAATGGACCCACATCCAACAAGTTTCGTTCAAATCGAAAAGAGTTGGAAAATTGCATAAATTTCGAAAGTTTAACCTCCGTGACTTTGAAAAGACCTCACATTTTTCGGGCCAACTATTTACTACCCACCAAATTTTGTTCAAATCCGACAAAAATTTTGAAAACAAGCATAAATTTCTCAAATTTTACCTTCGATGATGTTGAAATCACCTCCACATTTGCCTCCGGGATCAAATATAATCTACACACCAAGTTTCGTTCAAATCAACTAACTGAGAATTAGCCTAAATTATGCAAATTTAGCGGGCCATCAGCATGGCAGTATGCCCACTTCAAACTTCATCCGAGATTTCACTAGGCGGACATATGTTCAAGTTCAGATCAATCGGATGAAGGTTAAGAGTCTATAGCGCTAACGCCTAAAGTTTCCGGCGGCGGCGGAGCCTTGGGAGGCGCTGGTGGCGGCTACACCAACAATTGGCGGCTCAAACCCAAAACAATAATTTCCCCGGATATAACTGTCCAGTGTCGCGGGGATATAATGAGGGGTTTGGATGTTGAGTCGAGGAGATATTGGTTGACTGTGAACAGGATGGGTACCGCGTTGAGGCAGCAAGATGAAAGAAGCCAACATTCTGTAATGCATAGCCGATGGATTTGTTACCATGAGCAACAACATACAACATAAAAGGGTTAAATATGAATAGCAGTGTGGTAGCCACCAAACCGCACTGTGAGCCTCACAAAACAGGCGGTGTATGGCTCTATCCTCACTCAAGAATTTAGTAGTTTTCACTTCGCTGCAATGTTCTACAGAAAATGGAGGTTTATTGGTCGGGGGGCATTGACCCTACTCAAGTGGAATATGGAGTTACATCCTATGAACCCCCGCCATTGAAGAAGTGGGATATACAGTAGATGTTTCGGGACAGAGGGCAGTCATCACTCAAGGGTATATTGTGGGTCCGTACGGTGATTGATTCAGGTTGTTCTCCTCCACCCTCCCTGGGCGCGTAGAGTAGTAGTTACAAGGGAGCACTTGAAGGGACGCTCCCCCGTGGCTTCTGAGGTGTATGTTGAGCCCCTCTTGCGATGGAGGAGCAGTCCCACGACTGCACATGGTGAGGTCGGATATTGAGTGAGCCATCACTGTCTGTAGGAGAATGGATAAATTCCCAAATCAATAAATCAGCATTTATAGTTTAATCTAGTTTGACCAGCTACACCCAACAACCTTCCAGAAACCCTCCACCCCAACAGCAACATATTATTGAGGAGACAATGTCATCTAATAGCAGCTGGAAGGATGGGGTTTGTTACCAGGTCTCTATACCCAACATCAGGGTGAGCAATTTTGTTTGTGTAAACGTAACTCCACAAAACTGGATTCTTATGCCAAACGGGTTGTATACAGCACAATGGCCCATGCACGATCTGTTAGGCCAAAAACCTTCACCCAAAATTGGAGAATGAAATGTTTGCCCCATTGATTCATTTTAATTGATTATTACAATTTACTACGCATGGGAATCGGATGGGCGAACATTGTAAGGCCACCTATAGATTACCACAGTAAAAGGCGGAAGAAAGGTTGAAGAAAGAAATGGAGGCCGGATAAATTTTACATGAGAGGTACCAAGAAGAAGTATGCCAGACATAATTTGGGCGAGAAGCAGCACCCATCATCTATGATATAGAGTGTGTGCTACCAGTGAGCTGGAATCTGGTCTGCTGCTACCAGCCCAACCCCCACTTCCACACCTGTGTCCTTGGATGGTGGGACATATCGAAGGTGTTTGTACCACATTTTTAAAAAAATTGGGGGAAAAGGCCAAAGAGGTCTCAGTACCAATTGGGTTGGGTGAGAGTGAGCAAGGACAAGCTCCCCAAATTCCCAACATATTGTCAAGAAGGGGTCTTGCTGCAACGAGATGCTGCCAGAGGAGGGCAAATCTGGCCACCAGGGGTGACTTTTCAGCGGGAGCCAGGTCCGTTCAGCACCCTATGAACAGCCTTTGGCATAATGAGCAGGAAAATGTTACACATAATGACAAAATACACCACTATCTCATATACCCTCAAAATGGAGCCTAGTCCTATCCTCACCCTAAATACCCATGCACAACACAATTCCCCCCCCTCCAATTTTCAGGGGCCAAACCAGGAATGAGACGGGATGGGGAGCAACAAGAGGGCATTCAGGGATTATGTTCCAGTTTGTTAGCTCAACCTTCCAGGTACCTCCCATCCCTGCTGGCGTAATCGCATTGCATGCATTTGTACGGAACTCGCTCGTCATCATGTTTGCGCATGTGCCCTTCAGATTGTCTTTCTTGTAAGTGGTATACTCTCAGTGCTGGCAGGCCAGAGGTTCCACCCTGTGGATATGCACCAGGCTCTGGCAATGTTTACTCCACCCGCCGCCGCGGAAGGTCTGTTTGCACGCCTGGGCACAGAAACCCCGCGCCCTTGCTTGGTCATGTGGTTCTTGAAGTGCTTCTCGTGCCGTGTCGCGTAGTCTCACGAGTCTCGCACTGGAAGGTGCCTGACAAGTACCGGGAGTGCTTCCGGACGTTGTTCCTCAAGGCGCCCTTGGTCCGCCATGGCGACGCCGCAGACCTCGCACAGGAACTTCTTGGCCCTCAGGTGCTTCTTGGTGATGTTGGTTGACCAACTCCGCTGCGGTGGGACTTACCTCGCGAACAGGTCGGCATGGTGAAGCGTTTCTTGTTGGTTTGTCGACGCTTCTTCTGGAACGGCGATACGATCCCGAGAGACCTTGCCGTGGGGATACCGCATTGCTTCTTCACCTCCTTTTTGAAATGCAGCTCCTCGGGTAGGTTTATCGTCCTGCCGTCTGGGTCTCACTATAATGGAGGACGCATCTGGTTTCTCATGGATCGGATCGGACCAGCTGGTTGATGTGCAACTAGATCTGTCCGTGCCGATGGACGCGTGCTTGTCTTCCGTGCCTTTTGAATCCTCCTTAACAGATGCTGGGAGACCGATACCTCAACTAAACGTCCGGCACTCCTTCCCCTTCCAAAGAGAGCTCTTCCCCAGAGCTGTTGTCGAGTCTCCGGCTTTGCACTTTGACCTCCACCTGCAATCCGTTGCGGGGGTTGGTCTAGAAGCACCTCCATGTTATCACCATGGGGGGTCTGATCGAGGATAAATATTTCACTGGCCTCTCATTTTTTGCTTGATCGCCTTTCTCAAACCCTCACTCACCGTGGGCCCATTCTCCACCACCTTACATAATCCTGCTCAAAGGCGGGACTCTGCACAGAAGCAGACGCTTAACGTCCTCATCAGATACCCCATCTGACCTGGTGGGGACCTTCCTATTACAGTTTGGTTCGCCGTTGCCTCTGCCTCTGGATGATTCGGCAGCAATGGCGGGATTCAGGGGGTCTCGAACCACCATCTGGACTTCCACCGGCACAATCAAACTTTTTCCTGCATCCCGTGCAACCCAACTGAGGTTACTCCAACCGTCCACTGATCCCCCATCCCTAAATTCCTGTGAGACTGCGATGGAGCCCTCCCGTTCGACGTCCTCTGCGTATCCTCCGCAACCAGCGAGGAGTTTTCCGAGACCACTAGCACCTCCAGCAAATTGGATAAGGGCATCTTGTCAACTCTACACCGCTCGTCCAGCCCACCCTTTGGCCACCTTCTGGTGAGTCACCCGAAGCACAGTTTGGACCCCTGCAGAGGCATCCTTGCCTAGTTTTTCAGTCAGTGAGCCGAATGGTGGAGCCTTATGGACTCTCATTACAGTCTTCTGGTGAAGAAAGACTTACCACCCGTCACCTGTAGATCTCATGATAGTGTTTTTCTATGATGGAGGCGAAAGGGTCGCAACGACGGGACAGGGCCGCCCTTGACTATCACCATTTCTCTTTGTCTTCTTTTTCTGTGTGTCGAACCTCTCTTGACTGGTTGAAATTCCAAACTGTATGTGGCCCACACGACCATCCCCTACTTCTGATATTCTATCTGACCTATTCATGTTCAAAAAGTGGAACAGTTCATGATTGTTAGAATCACTGTATCTCATACAGTAGCTCAACCGACAATGTTTGAGCTTTGTGCGCACGGCATATGCCCTTCATAGGGCATAAATTAGCATAAATAATCACAGTATATTTGCAGTCAGTTACATACCTCCAACTACTCCTCTATTTGATGTGTTCGAGGTTACTGGTTCCTTGCTGCAGGATGATAGGGTTGCCAATTAGTCATTTCCAGAGTAGTTAGTACCTGCATTCGAAGGCTGTCCAATTCAGACCACCTGAAAAAGGGACCAAACAAAAAATTCTGAGAGAGGCTGGAATTCAATTCCAGCATGACCATACTGTCCTCATGATGACAACCATCCACTTGGAGAATATGATCTACTTTGAAGATAACACAGCAATTGGTGGGGACTTGGCATCACCATAGCCCAAAATCCGATGGCCATGGCCTTGGGGGCTCTGGTGATTCCAGCTCTGAATTCCAAGATACTCATTCATTCACAACAGAAAGCTAACAAGGTACGATCGCCCTCAGCTGTCACGCCTGTGCACGATCAGTGTTACTTCTATTAGGTCACCATTGCACACAATTACAAGGCATTCAGTGTCGATTACAGATTTCGATATTTTAAAAACTCCCAAAGGGCATTTAACAGAAAAAGCATACCCAATTTAAATGCGAAAGGACTTAATCGTGATAATGTCATCTAAGGAGTAAAGTAAAATGTGGAAAAATGTGAAAAAATCGCCTAAATATGGCAAATTCAGCAATTCAAAGTTTTCACGAAATCCGGCACTTTGAAATACGCATAAATTATGCAATTGTGAACCTGTTGAATGACCTCAGTGTGAAACCTGATCCATGATAAAAAAAATTGGGAAACTCAAGGTAAACCATACCCACCAGGTTAATGAAAATCCGACACAAAACTTTTGAATTCGCATAAATTATGCAATTAGACGACTTAATTTACCAATTTTATGATGAAAATATAATCATTCATCGGCCTTTATCCGCATCTATGGGCCCAACCAAGCACCATAGCACTTACATTTTATCTGTAATATTGCTAACTGAGTCTCTAACAATAAATTACATAAAATAGGGCTAGATTACCTTACTTATCAGGGACTTGTTCGGAGTAAGTAAGGAGAAAGTGTGACACACACACCCGCAACACACCATAGTGACCACTAAGTATCCTTCCGTGAATTCCATTCAGGCGAGACGAAAAAAGCTCACTTATTTCCGACTGCCACTATAGATTAACTTCAAAATCAGGAGATTTGAAACTATTTGCATGACGGTTGACATAATTGATTAGGCTGTGATGTCTGTCACTAGAGGCATCCACTCGGGTTAGCATTGAGGTAGATGTAAGCTTGAAGAAATACATCTACTAAGCAATTGAGATGGAATTATATCCTTGGTCCTCTATGACATGGAAATGTTTGTTTTTACTGAGCTTGAACCCAACATGACACTTTGGCGTCATGTTCACAAGAACTTCGAGACTTCCGGTTCCCATAATGACCTTTTGTTGACCTTACATGACCTTCATAATGAGGGGAGGCTTCATCCATCTATCAGGTGGACGAGTCATGTGTTTACAAATGTCATAAAATTCCAATTGTCTTAGGTTTTAAGGTTGGTTTTGGCACAAAACACACTGAATCATGATCTTGCATTTCTTTGCAAGAAAGTGTTCTTATATTCTTATTTTGCATGTTTTGGACAGTGTTACATGAAATATTCGATGCATTATTGAAAAAATTCCCGGCAACCACCTGTTCGAACGTACTTAGAGGCTAGTCATGTAAGCAGGCATGCAACAGGCTCCTCAAAAAATGTAGGAGAAAAGTAGGTAGGGAATGTCAAAAAGTAGGACGGAAAGTAGAATTTGATTGGAAAAGTAGAGCAAAGTAGTACCTTCATTGAGTTCAGTAGTAGTTCGCTGTAGTAGTCACCAAGCGGATTCATAAACAGAGTCATGTACTCGCCAGACATACAGCAATACGGTCATGGGGGTCAATCTGGAACCTGCCATGACTAGCTACTTCGGAGAATTACCCTTGGGTGTTTATTACAGGGAAATTTTGTGATGAAACACCACGAGCAAACTTTAGAAGGAAACCAGAAAGCAGAAGGTTGTGATTCTTGAGTCTTCTGACAACCTATAGCCAGACACAAGGGGCAAATGGGAGATTGCACTTGCTATTCATTTGGGCAGATAACATCTGAAAAAATTTTCCAATTTTACCAACCAACTGAAACGGTTCCTAAACTTAGTAGAAAGCACACACTGAAATCAAGATTTTCAGACTTTGATCGCTAGTGACCTCAGATGTCCTCTGACATAGCCTCAAAACATTTACGTCACTGTACTCCAAAAGCTTATACCCAATTTTCAACCCGACAGACCAACCCTTCTGGACTTATCGGTTCACAAGGTTTTCAGACTTTGACCTCTGTGGACCTTAGATGAACTTGGACATGACCCCAAAAACAATAATGTTTAATGTTCTCATCATGGGGAACACACCATACAAGTCTGAGCTTCATCCATCAGGTAGAGTCGAGAGTTTATGAATGTTTAACAAGCTAGCGCACATAACATACATACACACACACTGTCATGACATGATCGAGATCCTCGACTTACAAGGAATCTCAGTCTCTGGTGTTCCCTGTAAAAATAATGGAATGTTTGATCAAGAAACATGTGGTGAAAGGACCGGTCTGCGAATGGTTAAAACCCAATCTCATAGTTCATGGAAGATGCTTACTCATTCTTTGGAAAATGGCTAGGATTTCAGCAAAAAGAAGTTGACACTGTTACCATATAATCAACTTTGTATGAATGAGAAAGCATTGATTGAAGGAATTTCTGTGCAAGAAGAAATCAAGTTGTGTTCAGTGCATGGATAGCACATTCCAAGTCATACGAGGGATTAGTGGGAGTTGCCCCAGGGGTCGGTGTTGGGCCCATTCCTGTTTGTTCTTTATTGTATGTAAATGACCTACCCAGATGTAAGTGAGTCTCTGACATTAAAATTGATAAAGAGGACTTAACAATCTACAGAAATGGAGTGATGTATGGGGGGTAAAGTTCAATGCGGGGAAAAGTAAAGTAATGCACGTGGAAAACACTCAAGGATTTTTTAATTACACCTCAAAGGGAACTATTCATCAGACACTACTGAAAAAATTTAAAGGCACGGCAGTCGAATGGAGATGAGGGCTATGGAGGGAACACAGTGCATCCATCCACTCTTGTCATAAAGCTTGACTGAGAAGTTCATACAGAAGGGAGATAACTAGCCGCCATCTTTTCATAACAGCCAGAGTGGGGCACCTAGCCTAACGATCATACTACCTCAGCCGACCCCCAACGAAGAAAAGGAACCCGCCGGTCAACGAAAACTTTTATTCGAACATCATACACAGTCGGGAATATACAAATACTCATTGCATCCCGTAACCACAAGATAGGGAACAACCTCCTCAAGCAGTACCAGATTAGAAGACGATCTCTTCAAAGCTGCTGTCTGGGACAATACGAAACACCATTTGGATGATTATTCCCATTTTCCACCACGCACACCCTATCCCTGCTAGTTTTGTTCCTCGCGGGATGTTGGGCAGTATCACCGAAGAGAAGAAGAAAAACGGTTGGATGCGAGGAGACGGGGTAAATAATAGAAACCTAAATTGGAAAAGGATTTGATAATGTAACACAGAGACCTTCTTTCATCTGTCTGAAGGTGCTACCCGGAGGAAATAACTTAAAGCTGTTTAAACCCCATCTTACAAAAGGAATTCAAATCAGGAAGAACTTTTTTCACTCAGAGTCATCAACCACTGTGTATAGTGTCCAATAGAATACACGTATTGCGTAGAAGACGACGTTGGGCAAGGAAACCACTACGACAATTGGCGGAACTGCTATTTCAACACACGCTCTCCATATAGTGGTTTCCAGGCCCGAGTTCCAGGGGTGTAAAAACAAGACATATGTGGTCAGAGCTACCGAATACCAGTTAAGTGCCGCTGTGACGGTTGACGAGCGGGAAATCCAATACTCTTCAGTGGGTACGAGACTCTGACTGGACGGACAACAAGAATTATCACGTGCACACTCAACCATCACTGGATCCCTTCGAGCTACGGAAGGCTAACGGAATACCATTACCAACCGTTTTTTACATCTATATTATGACTGCGGGCTTGACGGTTCAAGGCCGTGTCGACACCATGCTATTCAACCTTTATCACCTCTACTAATAGAAGACGTTACCTGCTTTTAATGTGCAAGTGAGAAACCCAGTAATGACCCGAGCAGGACGTCTTTGTATCAGTACATTGTTTTATTAGGCTCTACAGTCTATCGTTAATGCACTGACCTTGACTACTACAGGTCCAGTCTAATCGCTTGCATGTTGTGCGAGGCCCGTCGTTATAAAGACCCACTACGAGCCTGTGGACCATTTACACACACTGTATTGTTATGTACTAGGCATTTGCCAAGAGCCTAAAACCGGCACCCATAAAGAATACTATAATGGCGACGGAGGTATTTCGGAGCTGGCCAGAAGCTACCGTTGTAACATTCAGTGTTTCTTTTATAGATTGTAGTGTAATTCAACTACAAGTGTGGTGCTGGCAATATTTTCACTGAGTTTGCATTGCTATTTTTAAACGTTGCGTGAAATAATTACTATTTCAATCGTTGGCGGTTAACTGCAAAATGTACTGATAGAGAGCTGTGTTATATCTGCATTAAGAAAGATGAATGTGTTGAGTAGCGATGTATCACATCATTCGTTGAAGTATATGTTATGACGGAAATGCTAATTCATCGTCTGATTAGAGAATAATAAAAAAGAAGCTGTCATCACATTCATCCAGTACCATCATATTATATTGCCGTTTGCAGTCAACCATACCCCCCCCAATTTATATACTTTGTTAGAAGTTTCAATCTTCATGGATGTCAATATTATCATATTGTCATCGTCATTTGTGTTAAGGGGTATGTGAGAGATACATTTTCATCATTCAAACACATGTTACATTGCATCATCCATAAGCCAATCATCTTTGAGTTAAAGACAAGCATTCATGAATCAATCTACAGTCCAAATCAATCATTGTTCGTTGGACGAATTGATGCACTTGCCCAAAGTAGGGCCCGAAGACTGCAAAGAAATAGTGAATTACAGGGAATCACACCCACCAATTACGGCAGAATCGATAAATGAATACCGAATCTACGCATAGTCCAGCGTACTGCAAATGGTGGATTTGCATCATTGCACCGACCCCTAAAATATAGTGTCCGAACCTAGTGAACTGAAAATGTAGGGACGGGAGTCGGTGCCAAGTTTGTCAACTCAATGACAGCCTATGCACAGTCTTGCGAAGCGAGATACCCATTTCCCCCAGGGGGGCTTGCTGGAATCAGGAGAGGACAAGAGGGCCACGAGGAAATACATTTGTGGTAGACAGCCCCACCTTGAGGCCCCCCCAGGTACACACCCGTCTAAATACAGATGTAGTCCCGAAGGGGGGGGGGGGGGGGGGGGGGGGGGGGGGGGGGAGTGGGTCCACAGAATATGCTACCTTCATCCCAACAAAGACAATGGAAGTGGGCCTCTAAAGATCGGCACCCCAGATCATCAGTGCCAAGGAACACCCATCGGAGGGGGGGGGCACCCAGGTGTGGGGACTTGAGGCAGTCTAGTTCAACTAGGCTTCCTTCCCCTTGCATCCTGCACATAGGGACTACCCCCAGGATACAGGCGTAGACCACCAATTCAGGGATGGGTAGCATCGGGACTATTCTAGCGTTGGCAGGGGTGAGTCGAGACCATCTGGTTTATCCGGATGCTCTCCAACCTTGCCGCAGTCCGTCGGGTATTTGCCCCGTGAAAGAACTACCTAAAAGGAGGGGGCAGAATCAGACCAGACCAGGTTCAGCTATGGTCATCCCGCCTACGGGGAATTTTCTCATAGAGGGGAGATGGAACCCTGTGTATCATGACCATTATTACCCCCAGAGAGGCAGGAGGGGGCAGACACCCCATGATTACCCACAGGAAGAAAGGAGGGGGCAGACACCCCATGATTACCCACAGGAAGAAAGGAGGGGGCAGACAACTCATGATTACCCCCAGGGAGAAAGGAGGGGGCAGACAACTCATGATTACTCCCAGGGAGAAAGAGGAGGCAGACAATCATGATTACCCCCAGGGAGAAAGGAGGAGGCAGACAACTCATTACCCCCCAGGGAGAAAGGAGGAGGAGGCAGACACTCATGATTACCCCCAGGGAGAAAGAGGAGGCAGACAACTCATGATTACCCCCAGGGAGAAAGGAGGGGTAGACACCCCATGATTACCCACAGGAAGAAAGGAGGGGGCAGACAACTCATGATTACCCCCAGGGAGAAAGGAGGAGGAGGCAGACAACTCCTGATTACCCCCAGGGAGAAAGGAGAGGCAGACAACTCATGACCCCCCAGGGAGAAAGGAGGAGGAGGCAGACAACTCATGATTACCCCCAGGAGAAAGGAGGGGGCAGACACTCATGATTACCCCCAGGGAGAAAGGAGGGGGCAGACACCCCATGATTACCCACAGGAAGAAAGGAGGGGGCAGACACTCATGATTACCCCCAGGAGAAAGGAGGAGGAGGCAGACAACTCATGATTACCCCCAGGGAGAAAGGAGAGGCAGACAACCCATGATTACCCACAGGAAGAAAGGAGGGGGCAGACAACTCATGATTACCCCCAGGGAGAAAGGAGGAGGAGGCAGACAACTCATGATTACCCACAGGAAGAAAGGAGGGGGCAGACAACTCATGATTACCCCCAGGGGTAAAGGAGGAGGCAGACAACTCATTACCCCAGGGAGAAAGGAGGAGGGGAGGCAGACCAAACCCCACCCCCACCACGCCCCCCTTCAAACCAGGGAGAAAGGAGGAGGCAGACAATCATGATTACCCCCAGGGAGAAGGAGGGGGTAGACACCCCATGATTACCCACAGGAAGAAAGGAGGGGGCAGACAACTCATGATTACCCCCAGGGAGAAAGGAGGGGGCAGACAACTCATGATACCCCAGGGAGAAAGGAGAGGCAGACAACCCATGATTACCCACAGGAAGAAAGGAGGGGGCAGACAACTCATGATTACCCCCAGGAGAAAGGAGAGGCAGACAACCCATGATTACCCACAGGAAGAAAGGAGGGGGCAGACAACTCATGATTACCCCCAGGGAGAAAGGAGGGGGCAGACACTCATGATTACCCCCAGGGAGAAAGGAGGGGGCAGACAACTCATGATTACCCCCAGGGAGAAAGGAGAGGCAGACAACCCATGATTACCACAGGAAGAAAGGAGGGGGCAGACAACTCATGATTACCCCCAGGAGAAAGGAGGGGGCAGACAACTCATGATTACCCCCAGGGAGAAAGGGGGGCAGCGTCCCATGATTCTAACGTGACGGCTGGGACTCGTCCCCCACATTTCGCCAGGGAGATGAGAGTATTCTCGGAAGGAGGGAATGGATCGGGCGGCACAGGAGTACGATAGAGAGGACCAAAGTTTCCCCAGAGAGGGGGGATGAAACAGGTACCACGGGACTACCGTCAGATGGACCCGCCGTCCCGGGATTTCCACGTTGTAAGGACCCTACCCAAATGGG